>LR812531.1:37832661-37967661 GCA_903798195.1 Danio kyathit | reverse complement strand
TATGCTTGTATTTATATACTTTAGTTCCTATAGAGTCGTTGTGTGCAACGTTTGTATGTTTATAAGCACCTCCAAGGATAGTAGTGGTCGTGAGTCACTGGAATTGTTATTTTGGGGGTCACGGGCTGAAAAGTTTGGGAACCCCTGATATAAGTGATCCATATGAGTTCTCAAGTCAGACAATAGTTTTGAGTTAAGAATGGACTGAAATGTAACCATTATTTATAATCTGTTCCTGCAGCTGGATTACTGAGTCAGTGAACTGGAGATCTGGATCAGTATGATTCATGAACAAAACATTTTGCAAACTACTGATTCATTGAAATTTCCCTTCACTAATTGAACATCATCACTTTTCTTAGAAGCACCCATGAAACCACTAAGTAAAGCCGCAGAATTTTTAATAACTCAAATTTCAGTCTTTTCCTCACTATCTGTGATTTTTTATTTTTTATTTTTTTCAAAGCTTAAAAGCTCTGGTCTCCATTTGTTTTAATTATTAGTCTTCCATGAATGACATAAATATGGTTTGGGAAACATTTTAAGTAAAAAAAAACAGCATTTTCAATCCTAAATGAACTTTTCATTTGGCCTTCACCCAGTATACATAAAATCCAACAACCCGCCAGTTCGTTACTACATTTCTTTATCTTTAAGTGAAAGAATTTAACCATCATCTAAACCACATCATCTCATAAAACCCTCTCTCTTTTTTCATGTTCGCTCTTTGAAGGAATTCTCAGTAATAGTGCCACTTTTCTACAGCCCACTTCACAATGCATTTGATGCATAGATCTGGCTTTCTCATTACAATGGTGTCACCCACTCTCTGGCTCATGAATTCCTCTGCACTGTTTTTATGACACTCCTCCCAGCAGTCTTTACACTGCGAGCAAGCCTGCATAATGTGCATGTGTAGGGTCTACACTTGTTTTTCCACAAGACTATCCACAGAAACATTTGGTTACTTCACTATTCACGATTAAAGGAAAAGTTCACTCTGGAATGTGCAATGAAAAATGATGAAATTTGAAATGAATAGCATTGACCTTAGTTGATGTCCCCTATATGCCAAGTTCAGACCGCATGATGTCAGCTGGATTGTGGGTTTTTTTTTTTTTTTTTTTTTTTTTTTTGATGTAGGGTGTTGTGGTGTTTCAAAAATGACAGTGAGTAGCAGAATCTCCTTTGTAGCAAGTCAAGGTAGAACTAGAGGGGTTACACAAATTTATATTAACTATTACTACTACAGTAATATTAGCCTAACAGTCAACTAATAATCTGATATTAGAATATTTATTTATTTAGTTAGTTGGTTAGTCAGTTATCTAGTTACATGTTTAAAATATGTTTAGAATGACATCAAAGTGAATAAGGGGCCAATCAACCGAACGTGATTTTACGTTCAAATGTGTGCTTTTTACGTCACTAGGCAGCGGCTGAATCAGCTGCGTATTGTGGAAGAGTGTTGCTGTTCATATTGTTATAGTTGTAATGTTTAATAATATTGTGATATTTAAAGTCATACAGCTCTGGACAACTTGAAACAGCAATCACTAGTCTCTCCTCCGTCTTTAAAAGTTTCTGTAGTTGTCTTGAATACACAAACACTGCTGTCGCCTCAACGAAAACCCCACCTCTGCTTTCATTTGATTGGAGAATGAAATAGACGCGACTGATGTAACTCGTTTTTTCTGCTCAGAGTTGACTTTATTTTCAACTGCGAGCACACAGTCGATATGCGAGTAAACCGTTCAAAAAAAGGCACCTCTTAACGCAAAAAGTGCGTTTGGTGTGATCGGCCCCTAAATGATCATACAATTGACATTTTTTTGCATAAACTATACCTTTAACATTTGATTAAATTGAATATAGCTGGATTATGATTTCCATTCACCCAATGAAGAGCACTTTTAAGAATAAACTAATTTACAGATGGGTAATGGAATAGAAAAAGGAATCTACCTTAGTGTAAGATGTTTTGGTAACAGTCTGAAATGTATAGGTTTAAACAAAGGCGCAAGTTGGTACATTCCATTCTTTCAAATGTTCGTCATATCCAGCCTGTAATCTGCAGTGACAGAGCCGTGACGCCCCATTTACTGTAAATCAACACCAAAGCGAAGTCATAAAACTTCCAACATCTTTTCATCTGCCAGGCTGGTGGAGGCATTACCAGTTAATTTGCTCTCTCTTTCTCTCTCTCTCTCTCTCTCTCTCTCTGACTCCAGTTTCAACTTGCACAGTAGTAGCTACCACAGAGGGACTGGTTAGGTCCAAATGAGCGTAGAGCACTGAGAGGATGTCAGCCTGCCATGGCGTCCCATTCCCAGCCAAACCTCCTCTCCACTCTCCCTTCAGCGCCCATGGCCTTGCTGTGTTTCAGTAATGGAAAACGGACCTTCCTTAGATTTTGATGGTTGATTGCAACCATATGGGGAATGTATTAATTTTTTTAGAGTCCATTTTTTAATAGCCATCTCACATTGCTCGTCCAGCCCACAGGTGTTGTTTTTATTTATTTCAAAATGAGCTTTTTGATGATCCATTTGTTAATGGTAATGATTCATTGTCGAGTTTCTCAGGTAACGTTGCAACAGAATTTCACCAGAACTGCCAAAACTCAGAGCAGAAAACTTCTGGGCTTTGCCTTTGAATGCCTACAGCGGCAAGTGGCGGTCCAGGGACGCGGTGAGAGTGTTTACAGCAGGATCCGAGAGGTGTCTGCCAGAGTAAATTTACTGGTGCACTTGCGGGCTGTGCTGCTCTGGGGTTTCTCACCCTTATGGGGCATTTGAGGGTCATTATACAGTACAATTACATACAGTATCTTTCAAATATAAGCAAAGTCATAAAACACGATGACAGCTGCTTGTGACATTAAACCTGCATGGTAAGATCGAATGATATGCCGTGCCATAGTTTTACTTTCTGATGCTTTACGTACAGGATACTAAAATAATATTGACTGATGGTCATGGAACTCTGGAAAATGTCTTTTTTGACATATCTCAGTGCATTTGGGCTGCTCAGTGCACTAGGGAAGTGTTCTGGAAGTTGTATTTTCACCTGTAGTTTGTATATGTGGGTCCTCCGAGACTCCGCTATCCTGAATTAATGCTATAAACAGACATAAGCATCATGCTGAGATGACCGAGCTTATGAAACCACTCAAAAACAAACATTATGACAGCTTTTGCACCCCTGGACCTTTCTCCTTATCCTACCCATAAGAGCAAATTCCCAACTCCAAGACCTTTGAAATCGTAACGCTGTGTTTGGAGCAGATGTATCAAGTAGTGTTAAAAATATCTAGGTTTTGGATTGCAGTGCATTTCATTTGATTGACATGACATGTTTTAGCAGTTTTTGTGTATGAATGTTTTTCATCTTATTGTTGAATTTGGACATGTTGAGACTACACCGTGCTGAACTGCACTGTTGGACCTTTTTTTCTGCTGACAGTGACCTGCTATTGTTTTATTGAAAATCCTACTCAACTGTAGCAAAACTTTTATAGTCTTAATCGTCCGGCTTCACACTGGGGATAAAAATTGCATTTTTGGCTGCATTTCCCATCCGATCCTGAAGCATTGCTCCAAATTATTCACATCCACCGATTTTTCACCTCACCCCTACGCCCACATCGGCTTATTTTAGTCTCTGCTTCCCGAGCGTTTTATCATCGGGGAGTCGCCCTGACATCTCTCTTACCTCAGCCCTTTTGTGCTCATGGCCTTTTGTGGTTCCAGCGTGCATCTCTGACACGTTCTCCTCCAGTGAATCCCAGAGATTTAGCCAGAGGGTCCATTACGAGCAGCTTCGGTGCTCAGTCTCCAGTTCGCTTCTCAGGGGAAGTGCTGGTCATCCTGTGTTAGGGTAATGTACATTACAAGTGGTGCAGTCATAAAGCTTCAAAAGCACACCATGAGTTAGAGCATGAATATGAGGCTTTGGGGACCAGAGTTGGAACTGAATCTGATTTACCTGCATTATTCGCAGTCTGGAGCAGGAAACTGCTGTATGGGTTAAGAGTAGAGAGTTCATTACTATGGCCCCCAGTGCTGTTCCTTTTGGACTCTGTCCTGTTGGACTCTTTCAGATGTTCTCAGCTTCTCCACTGATCAGCACATGCAGGCTTCAGTAACATGAAGTCAATGTCTGTGGAGAGACTAAACACTGCTGTTGAAATGGATTTTACCAAAATGGGATTTTATTTAAGATAGCTACTAGCTGCTGATTGATCTCTTGAATTTACTCTTCAAGCTTTTAGGCTGCTGGACCTTGCTCTTTATCTGACTCTTTCGAGCACAGTTCCAGTTCACTTCTTAGGCAAGTTTCTGCTTAGAATTAGGAGTCTGCATTATCAATGTAAAAACCTTGCTCTTTAAATTGGTGAGGGTATTTAAGTTGTATTAGCCATGCAGTGGGTCAACGAATTAGTTAAATAAAAAGGCATTGGTAAATTCAACAATAAAGACAAATTTGATCTGAACCGGTGAACCTTGGTGATTCAACAGTTACGACACTTTGAGTATCAAACATATACAGTACAGACCAAACAAAATGAATACCCATATCTCCTGAGAATTACTTGAGATCGAGTGAAGTGAAACAATCAGTCTGTGCAAGAAAGGGAATATTAACAACAATATTGACTTTATCGAGCATGTTTACTATAGCCTAAAGCATGAGAATCATGTTGTATTATGACACACAATGAATGTTAATAATCTGATAATAGTCGGTAATATCTTCCTTATTGCTTTTGCATAAACTAATATAAGAATACTTTTTTATTTAGTTTGCAGCCTCCAGGTTAAACACAAGTTTCATTTTGATGAACAATACAACACGTTCTTTCTTTTTGTTCTAAACAATAGCATCACTTTGCGCTAGAGTCTGCACCCGGACATAATTCATAATGTGACGGCATGCTTACTCTTAACTGTTGTGCATGTGCACAGTTCTGAATGGCATACAACCCAGATTGGTTTGTTGCTCCGCAAGCATACGCATAAACAACCTGTAATTACACCCTGCATTCACAGAATGAGTGTGTCATGGCACAATGCGCCAAAACTAAACTGCTCCCATTATAATCAACAAAGCTGTTGAAATTGCAGGCGCTGGCCTGTGACACAGAGTAGGCCACAGACTTGATGTCAGATTTTCAAATTGTAGCGTGGATGTTGTAGAATAAACAATACAAGCGAACCTCAAAAGCTTGAAAAATGTCAATAGTTCCGTGGTATGCAGTGCATTTAAAATTAAATCACACTGAAAAAATGTATAATGAGTGAATCATGATACAGCCATAATGTGCTCGATCGAATCTCAAAAAAAAAAAAAAGTTCTCAATGCTTCATTACCCTTGTTAAATCTTCAAGCTCATTCACGGTCCAAACACCTCGACTGGTCCCAGATGACAGCCTTTTTCCTATTTAACTATACAGGGCGATTCACAAACTGTGCCTGTCATTTATTAGCATCTCTGAGAAGTGCTGTAATCCTAATGGAATTAAACAATGCGCTTTTAATGAAAACTTTGCGCTTGACTTCCTGCCGGTTTCATTTCTCTTCGTCTGATGATCCTTCCTCCCTACATTTTTTAACTTGTCTCCTTGGAACTATCATCTAAACAGAACTCCAGTCCTCTTCCCGCGCTGCGTATCTTGCTCAGGTTCTTGCTGATGGCGCGGATTGTAAGGGTCTTATTACTGAAGACTCTGACTAGACTCGCATCTAATTTCAGAACCCGTCCCAGCTACGTTTTTTTAATATATTAATCTTCTGTCTCTCTCGCTCACCCATCTCTCTCTCTCTTCTCTCTCTTCTATCTCTCTCTCTCTCTTATCTCTCTCCTCTCTCTCTCTCTCTCTCTCTCTCTCTCTTCTCTCTCTCTTTCTCTCTCTCTCTCTCTCTCTCTGTCTCTCTCTCTCTCTTCCTCTTTCTCTTTCTGCTACAGTACCATTAAGTGCTGCTCTATAAGGTGTATGTAGGACTGTGGCCAGTTTTGTTGGTGCCAGGGACTAAAGGAATGTGTATTGTTCTGATTCTCTGCTTTAGCCACACATGACAGGATTAATGAAGCATTTCTGAGCTTTGAAAGAAGAGGGAGAGTAAAACTCCTCTCCTCAGGGATTGAGTAAACAGTATGTTTTCTGACTACCCCATTGCTCACCCTTCAGATCCGCCTGTTAATTCGTTTAACAGGGAATCACAGCATAGGATGGAAATTTTCCAGCATAAGATGACTGTGTTTAATACACATCGCTAAATATAGCTCATTCTGTAGCTTCAAGGAGTTGAATTTTGGTATAATGTTTATGACCATCCATCCATTCATTGTTTATGATAACTATACTGTGTGTAATGTAATTTCTACCATTCAGAAGTTTAGTCTCAGTAAGAACTCAAACAATCATTCAAATTTGAGAGGATTCAGAACTCTCACTTTTTTTTAGCTTTTACTATTGTTGTTGCATTAACAAAGCTGAAACCAGCAGATCTTCAGACGTTTTAGATCAGGGTTGTCCAAACTCGGTCCTGGAGGGCCAGTGTCCTGGAGAGTTTAGCTCCAACTTGCTTCAGCACACCTGCCAGGAAGTTTCTAGTATTTCTAGTAAGAGCTTGATTAGCAGGTTGAGGTGTGTTTGATTAGGGTTAGAGCTAAACTCTCCAGGACACCGGCCCTCCAGGACCAAGTTTGGACACCCCTGTTTTAGATCATCTAACCAGTGAATTCATAGTATAAACTTGCAGTGAATTTAGCTATCATAGTCAATTCAGTGGAAACTGTTTATTATTTTATTTATTATTACTCTAACTTTAAAGAAGGCATTATAATGATAACAAAAGTAGTGCTGATCCCTAAGGTGTTTTAGGTTTTATGCTACACCGTTTGCTAAATTGTCTTGCATATCTTCTGTTAATAGTTCTCACTATTCCTTGCAAAGTTACACTTACTGGCCACTTTATTAGGTACACCAGTCCAACTGCTTGTTAATGCAAATTTCTAATCAGCCAATCACATGGCAGCAACTCAATGCATTTAGGCATGTAGACATGGTCAAGACGATCTGCTGCAGTTCAAACGTAGCATCAGAATGGGGAAGAAAGGTGATTTAAGTGACTTTGAATGTGGCATGGTGGTTGGTGCCAGACGATCTGGTCTGAGTATTTCAGAAACAGCTGATCTACTGGGATTTTCACGCACAACCATCACTAGGGTTTACAGAGAATGATCCAAAAAAAGAGAAAACATCCAGTGAGCGTCAGTTCTGTGGGCACAAATGCCTTGTTGAAGCCAGAGGTCAGAGGAGAATGGTCAAACTGATTTGAGATGCCACTCCTGTCAGCTAAGAACAGGAAACTGAGGCTACAATTTACACAGGCTCACCAAAATAGGACAATAGAAGATTGGAAAAATGTTGCCTGGTCTAAGTCTTAATTTCAGCTCAGACATTGGGATGGTAGGGTCAAGTAGTGGTGTGGGGGATATTTTCTTGGCACACTTTGGGTCAATTAGTACCAATTAAGCATCATGTCGACTGCACAGCCTACCTGAGTATTGTTACTGACCATATCCATTCCTTTATAACCACAGTGTATCCATCTTCTGATGGCTACTTCCAGCAGAATAACGCGCCATGTCATAAAGCGAGAATTATCTCAGACTGGGTTCTTGAACATGACAAAGAGTTCACTATATATAAATGGCCTCCACAGTCACCAGAACTCAATCCAATAGAGCACCTTTGGGATGTGGTGGAGCAGGAGATTCGCGTCATGGATGTGCAGCCAACAAATCTGCAGCAACTGCGTGATACTATCATGTCAATATGGACCAAAATCTCTGAGGAATATTTCCATTACCTTGTTGAATCTATGCCACAAAGGATTATGGCAGTTCTAAAGGCAAAATGGGTCCAACCTGGTTCTAGTAAGGTGTACCTAATAAAGTGGCCAGTGAGTGTATAATGATTTCCCCTCAGTTAACTATTTTCATTAAGGTTGTCCGCAATGTCATATGCTATTTGATTTTAAATGTAGAATGTTGTTTATAGTTTTTTTTACTTTAAATGTACTTTTGCATAGTGTAGGGTGATTTCAATCAACTAGAATCTGCAGTTAGCAAACAGACATTCATTATAATGACAGATCCACCCCAGAAAAACTCTGAGCAACCTGTTAGGTGTCAGACTTGACCCACAAATATCTTGCTGATCTGTCAAATAGGGATGAGTAATTTTAGGCCCGTTCCTTCATCGGCGGCATTGTAGTCCAGTAAGCAGTTGGGGACAAAACTCTCCTGGGCCTCCTGGAGACCTCCAAACACTCACGCTCTCCATTCTACGCTGACCTGAAAATGAGGTCAAGCCTGCTGTCAAACAGATGAAAAGCATGATCTTCCCCAGGAGGAGAAACAATGTGAAGTGCATCCGCAGGCCTTCGTGGAGGTGCTCATCATAATAGAGCCTGGCTCTGGACAGCAGAGGGAAATTCCTGCTCTCTTGATGCAGAAGCTCATCTCTCTATTTCTCTTCTTCTTATCCTCTGTTCTCCAGGGTCTTTTGGTGTTGTGTGTTCAGTGCTGTAGGAAAACTGTGTAACAAGAGCTAGATTTTATTTTACCTTCTTAATGCCCCTATAAATACAAGTTATTTATAATGTCTCCCTCTTTGTTTTCTGAAAAATCCTTGTCTTAAAGTTTTTTTATTGCTGCTTACTATGAATTATCCACAGCCCTCTTTTCCCTAAGAGAACAGAATCAGATGTGCTTTTCTGATTCACTTTTTTATTGGTTTATTTTAAGCGAATTATAAATTGTGCTTATAAATCTTAATATATTTTTAGTTAACCTAACAACATCTTTTCACATATTTAAATTCATATTTTTCTGGACTAATTAATTTTTTCCCCCAGTGATTTGTCTAGTAATAGTTATTCTTATATAATCTAAAACTAACAATAATTTTTGTAACTGCACATTATAATTGCACATTTAAAAATAATGAGTATATTTGAATTCAAATTAAAATTAGTTTGGTTTAAATTAAAATTATTAGTCTTTCGTTTAGTTTGAATTAAAAAACTAAAATAAGACTGTGTAGATATACAAAAAAAAGCAAAATGAAAGAAAAACATTACTAATTTTAATTCAAACTGACATAGAGAAAATAGACAAGTCAAACATTATATTATAAAATAAAATGAGGGCAATGTGGTGGCGCAGTGGGTAGCACAATCACCTCACAGCAAGAAGATCGCTGGTTCGAGCCTCAGCTGGGTCAGTTGGCATTTCTGGGTGGAGTTTGCATGTTCTCCCCATGTTCATGTGGGTTTCCTCCAGGTGCACCGGTTTCCCCCACAAGTCCAAAGACATGAGGTATAGGTATAGGTGTTTCCCAGTGATGGGTTGCGGCTGGAAGGGCATTCGCTGCATAAAACGTGTGCTGGATAAGTTTGTCGGTTCATTCCGCTGTGTCGACTGCAGATTAATAAAGGGACTAAGTTAAGAAAATGAATGAAAATGTATAGTAGTATGTCAATTATAGTGAAATGGTCATCCTATCCAGTGTAATAAATTGAGTAATCATTTTAATCGAAGTATTGGTCTCAACCAGCAGCAGCTGCGACAAACAGCATGACATGTTGTCAAGCATTATGGCTGCGTCCGAAGTCGCATACTTCCATACTATATAGTACACTAAAAACAGAATGTGAGCTGAGTATTATGTCCGAATTCATAGAATTCGAAAATCAGTATGCGAGAAGTACCCGGATGACCTCCGGCGAGATTCTGAAGTCCGCATTGTATGGACGCTACGCTATCCCATGATGCCCCGCAAAAGAGTTTATGAATGGGAGTGAAGCGGGTGCGGGTAGGTCACATGATCATGACAAAATGATGGATGTTGTACGTCCGAGTTCCATTCATACTGCTCACATTCATACTGTATAACGTACTTTTCTAATGGTCGAGAAGTACGTTTAAATTCAAATGTAGTGCCTACTGAGTAGTAGGCGGTTTCGGACGCAGCCTATGTCTTTGCAACGTCACTACAGTAGGTAACTACGGTAACCAGACAAACATAGGAAATGTTTAAACAAGGTAATTATAATTGATTTTCCTCACACTCCTACCATTTAACATGTTCAGGGGTTGACAATGTCAACTCTGTTATTATTGTTAATAATCTCACGGAGGAACTGACCTCTTATTGAAATACCATATTGAAAAATGAGGAATAATTGTGTTCTTTTCACTCAGCTTGGGTGGTGAGGATTTGACTTGAACTTTAGTCTGCTTGTAATTCAAACTGGCATCTGCACTAATGCACTATATGTGACTCTCCTTGTCTCCTCTACTTTAACATTGTTTACAATTGTGTATGGTATCCCACTATCTCCTCTGACCTCTGGGCTGACCTCAGAGGTCACGATCTCTTGGGTCTGTCCTCCCTTCGCTGCGTTCCTGCTGGTCAGAGCCTATTCTGTGGAAATTGTTTTTTTCATCCCTCAGTCCTCAGCACAACCCAGCACTTCTCTCACCCTTCAGTGAATCACCTTCTCAAACTGAACCCCCAGAGTAATGATGACTTCCCGCTCTCCACACTCATCCACACTATTTGCTTTATCAATACAGCTCTCATTCATCCTTTCCACATCCTCATTCACCTCCACTACAGTTTCTCAATCAGCTCCTCCTTGCTTAATGCTGCTTTTTGCTGGAAAATTTTATTAGTCATAAAATTTTTCTTTATTATTATTCATTAACTCAGTTGTTTTTTATATAGTTTTTTGTTATTTTTATTAACCTTACTGTACATAAAAGGTGTTATTGTCACCAGCGATCAAACTACACCACAAACCCGCTACATGTATGAACTACAACTTCCAGCATGCACTGCACACACACCAGTTTCTCATTCTGTTGATTACACACTCACAGAGCTGGGGGATCATTATACAGACTGATTAAATGGACTTTAAGTACAGCACACAGACATCTAGGCTGAGTCTTGTTTTACTCTTATTGTGACAATGCGTTTCCTTTGCCTTGCCTTGCTGTGTTTTGACTTTCGCTTTTTGTTTGTTTACATTGCTTGCTGCCTGTACTGACCATTCGCCTGTTTAATGACCATGACTCTGGATTGCCTGTATACACCTGTTTGACCCTGTTTGACCCTGTTGACCGTTGCCTGCCTGACCATTCTTGAATAAACCCTGCATTTTGGATCAGCGTACCTTCACATTACTAAAGGATCATAAACCCAACCCAACACTGGGAAACACCCATTCACACCATACACCTCGGCCAATTTAACTTATTCAATTCATATAGCGCATATCTTTAGACTCTGGGGGAAACCGGAGACCTGGTGGAAACCCTCACGAACACAAGGAGAACATGCATACTCCACACAGAAATGCCAACTGACCCAGCTGAGACTCGAACCAGTGACCTTCTTACTGTGAGGCGATCGTGCTACCCACTGCGATGCCTTCATTATATCTTTGTATAGACTAAAATCTAAGTTGTCTTTCATTAATAGTTTAGAGTTCTACTCTAGGTTCTTCTTTGAGCTATTATAAGAGTTAATGAGAAAAATAATAAGTAACATCAAGAATATCAAACTTCATATCAAAGAATATCAAAGAATCATAATTCTGTGCTTTTACTGTATGTATATCACTAGAGTATTTTTTTTATCACTGCATTTTTACTGCTTCTCTTTTTGGTGAATGTTGTGGTTATTTATTGAAATATATTTCTACATGTGTTATCGTTTGTTGTTGTTGTAATTTTAATATATGTTAAGTTAATATATAAATGAAAATGCTAAATAGATATACACTCACCTGCCACTTTATTAGGTACACCTGTCCAACTGCCTGTTAAAGCAAATTTACACAGCCTACCTGAGTACTGTTGCTGACCATGTCCATTCCTTTATGACCACAATGTACCCATCTTCTGATGGCTACTTTTAGCAGGATAACGCACCATGTCATAAAGCGCGAATCATCTCAGACTGGTTTCTTGAACATGATAATGAGTTCACTGTACTCAAATGGCCTCCACAGTCAGCAGATCCTAATCCGATAGAGAATCTTTGGGATGTGGTGGAACGAGAGATTCGCATCATGGATGTGCAGCTGACAAATCTGCAGCAACTGCGTGATGCTATCATGTCAGTATGGACCAAAATATCAGGAATATTTCCAGTACCTTGTTAAATCTATGCCATGAAGGATTAAGGCAGTTCTGAATGGAAAATGGGGTCCAACCCGGTACTAGTAAGGTGTACCTAATAAATTAATATTGTTTTATTTTAATAAAAAATAGTTTTATGATTTTAGTTTTACTTAATTTTATTACCTTATTATACTTAAATAAATGTAATTTAATTCCTTTATTTTGGAAAGTGTTTACTGAAGAATCTGGTGTGATTAATATTTTTATAGACATTAACTGATATATTGAATCCACAGAAGGGCATCCAAAGCTAGCACAGCTACTCTGCAGGCTCCTCCATAATCCCGTAAACCATTTCTGACGGGCTTTGCCATCCAACACCAACAATTACCTCAAAGGTGGGTGTTTGTGCTGGTGGTTTGTCAGTGTTTTAACTTATTCTCCCATATGGTCATGGAAATCTCCAACAACCCTCTGTAGAAATGTGACATAAATCTGTGTTCCGAGCGCTCGAATGCCACAGAGCCGGTCCGACAAACCAATTAACTGCAGTGTAGGGGCATTTTATTCCCCCCTGAGCCGTGAAGGGGAGCTGGTTTGAGGGTCGCACTTGGAGAAGTGATCAGAAGTGACTATACTGAGAAGAGGTTTTGGTTAATAAAAGGCCACACTTGTGGATACAAATCAGATTTGAAACTGTTCAAAATGAGGTATTTAAAGCTTAAGGACCTCAGGGTGATTACGACCTGGGAAGTGGTGTCTGTCTGTGGAACAGCAACAGTGACCACCAGTCAATGCTATTGCCAATATATATCCTTCTGAAGTGGCTTGATCCATGTGTTCTCAAGTATAATCTCCCCTTTTGTAGTCTCACTCTAGTGACAGAAATAGAAACAAGCGAGAAATATTTTAAAGAGACAATTCATTTTGATCTTCCCCCTTAGATGTTCTCTTGACTCGTCTGTGCCAAAAGCCTTGTGGTTAGTGCGTCGACACATACTGTAGCACTAGTGTTCACAATGACTCGAGTTGGATCCCTAACTTAAGGTCATTTGCTGATCCTATCCCTCGTTCTGCTCTCCATGCTTTCCTGTATATAATCTCCACTGGAGTATGCAAATAAAAATAAATTTTTTTTTAATATTCTGTAAGTAACTTTTCGAATACATGTGAACAACATGTATTATTATTAAGAGTTTGATATCTGCAAAATTTTTTGATTGTTCTTCAAAAGACATTCTACTGACTAAAAGGGCTTTCACACAGGAGGAACTATTCCAACTTTTGGCAAGAAGTACCCACTTTTTGGTGTGGTTTGCACCACAGGAACTGGAGATTACTTTAGGAACAGTAATTGAAGAACAGAAACTACCAGTTATGTTCTTTAAGTGTACCATGATTGAGTGAATGTAAACCATAGGAAACCATGGCATTATACACATATAGTTTTATTTTAATAATAAAAAAAAAAAGTTGTATGATTTTTGTTTTAGTCCATTTAATTATCTTGGTGTACATAATATATATATATATATTTAAATAAGTGTAATTTATTATTTATTTTTGAAAGTGTTTACTGAAGAATGTGATGCAATGAATAATTTCATAGACATTAAATTATATACATTAAATTAAATTTTTTTTGATTGTTCCTCAAAATACATTCTACTGGTTAAAAGGGCTTTCACACAGAATTCCATAGTTCCTAAAACTATTGGCAAGAAGTACCGACTTTTTTGTGTTTGCACCACAGGAACTGTAAATTACTTTAGTTATAGCAAAGTCCCTTTAAGGCAAGTCACTTCATTCGCCGGCCATCTTTGAAACACCTCTCGGGCAGTATGCTCGAGCATTCTGTCGGAATGGGGAAACATCAAACTCTCCACAACTGCTTGCCAAGCTTACCATTAAATTTCATATTAGGAATCACCAACAAAATTAAACAACAACTGTCTTTAGTTTCATTTCTAAAATCACATCTGGTTCGAGCCCCTCCCTGGGAGTATCGTTCAATCTATAGCGATCGATGATTGGCTCTTGTACTAGAAGGCGGGCTTTATGAGCCATACAGTGATCAATGATTTGCTCCTGTACTAGCAGGCGGGGCTTTATTCACCATGTTGACCGTTACACTTTTCCCCATTCAAAAAGATACGAGTGACATGTCTTGTGTATAAGTCTTTGGTTATAGGAACGCTAAGTGAAGAACACAACAGAAATTATGTCACTGATGTAAGTGAATGAAAACCATACAAAACCCTGGATCTATAGGTTTAACTGTGGCATTATGTTTTTTTCTCAGACTCAAATTATATTTGTAGTTTATTTTATTTAATCCTGCTTTTTGCCATTTCATTTTTATTAGCATTTTTCAGAATTGTGTTTTTAATATGATTATAAAAATGACACATTATAAGGGCCAGTATTAAAACATCTCCATTCGTTTCCCTTGAGAAGAAAACCCAAAGGTTTTTTTTCTCTTTCGTGTTTACAAAAAGTGAGAGAGTGAGACAACATGAGGGGGGTAAATAATGACAGAATGTAACATTTTTTTGCTGAACTATCCCTTTGAAAAAAACCACAACATGCTTGTTGGATTTTTCATATAATATCCAGAAACTGTAGAATAAACCGCGGCATCTAGAATCTCAGGATATCTGGAATGTTTTCACCAGTAGCGTCATCTGCAATATTTCATAAATGCAACTGTTTTTTTCTCCCAAACCTTGTAGTATCGCAGCAATAAATAAATGTCTGCTACTGATAACTTTTATGTCATGTAAATGATGCGGTCATTGTGTGAGTCTGCCATAGTACACAACAACTTGCCAAAGAGCACATTTACTATGTCTCTGTTAATGAGACAGCTGTTTGTTATTTAAGTAAATATGGCAATTACCAGCTGCGCAAAAGACTCACTGCAGGCGTTAGAACCACGTCGCCGTGCTTTTGAATTCCTACAACAAACCGTGCCCCGAATCTTTCCTTCATATAGGATGCTGTTTCTCTCTTTCTCTTTCTCAGGCAGATGTTATAATCAGCAGTGCGTTCGTTGCTGTCCTTTAACAATGCAAACGTGTCCAGTTAATGACCTCATAGTGCTTAAACAAAACAAGGGAGTACATGGGAGTTGGAGAAAGAGAGAGAGAACCGAGCCCACGGGGGAGCTTGCAGGTGCGTTGGGACGGCTCCAAAACTATCGCGGGTACATTTCTAGGCTGCTGCTTCACCACTGAACGGCGTCCAACCTCGCAGTAAAAAAGAGAAAAAAAAACACAGTTTTGTGATCAGGGACTATTTAAGAGCAGGTCCCCTCCTCCCCACCACCACGGCTCTGCCAACTGGCCACGGGAAAAACACGTGGGGCGTCTCCTCAAAGCCGAGTAGCCAGCTTTCTGAAGCCAAACAGAACTGAATTACAGCAACGGGACATTTTACACAGTATGCGAAATAAAACAGTGATTGAGAGGCCTCAAGCTCGCACCTCTTGTCTCTTTCTCCTGTTTACATGAAAAGTTAGGTATGGGCGTGAGCGTATTTTGAATGTAACATTTGATCCAGGAGGGAAAGGATACACAGTAGGCTGCTAAATGTAGGTAGTAAAACATACAAAGATTTTACAACGCAGCAGTTGTTAAATCTGTTTATATATAATTTGTTTGGACAGAAATAGAAATTTGTATTGATGGTTCACTTTAGACCAGGGGTGTCCAAACTTGGTCCTGGAGGGCCAGTGTCAACTTGCTTCAACACACCTGGCAGTAAGTTTCTAGTATATCTAGTAGGAGCTTGATTAACTGGTTCAAGTGTGTTTGATTAGGGTTGGAGCTAAACTCTCCAGGACAACGGCCCTCCAGGTCCGAATTTGGACACCCCTGCTTTGGACATTCTGTTGACTATATGGTATAACTTTGCAATTATAAGGTAACGAGTAGTTATTAGAGCAGTGATTCTCAACCGGTGGGCCTCAGGTGGGCCACGAGATAGTTTAAAATTAACTCTCAATATTATACTAGAATTTTTGGGTTTCATTATTAATATGCGATGTTAAAATGATCGCAGTAATGCACTTTTTACTGTTCTCTGATCGATTACTTTAAAACAAGCGCAAAAACAACCTCATGATCGCGTCTGCAACTAGTACACTTAAGTCTGTTCATTCACAAACTATGCGTGAATTGAAAGTGAAAGTCTCTCTTTGTGTATTTTTGTGTGAACTATTTAATATATCCGCATAGTTGTCCAAATTAATGTCCTGTGAGTGTTTTATAACGGACGTGTGCCCATACAGGAAGATCTAGCATGAGGCTCAATGATGTCTCTCCTCTAGAATATAAAATAAACTTGCATATGAGCTTCAGACGCGTTCTGGCGGAACTATTCACTGTTCCTGTCAGCGATCTCCCAATAATAACCAGCTGCAAACTCAACTGCTATCAGGTCGATGCGTTTCAACAGATTTAGGGTGTTTTACTGTATTTTACATTTGTCTGTATATTTTTGAATATTAGATATTTAATAGTCGATATTCAGTTAGTCCAGTTTAAAACAGAAGCTGGTCTTTTGCAATCTCCCTGTTGACCTGTGGTTCTCTTTGAATCTGTGTATGTTTAAAAAAATAAAAAATAAAAAAATAAAAAAAATATATATAGCTTAAGTATATATAAAATTAAATGTAAATTAAATGTTTTTTGCTGATAATAGAAAATAATAAAAGGCACAACAAATGTAAATATATATATATATATATATATATATATATATATATATATATATATATATATATATATAGATATGTATATATATATATATATATATATATGTATATATATATATATATATATCTATATATATATATGTATATATATATCTATATATATGTATATATATATGTATATATATATATGTATGTATATATATATATATATATATATATATATATATATATATATATATATATATATATATATATATATATATATATATTTGTTAATAAATAAAAGTTTAAATGAGCATTTTATACATACATTTTAGAGAAAATGTCAGATAGGTGGGCCTTCAAAAATTGACCGGAGAAAGAATTGAGCCACGAAGTGAAAAAGGTTGAGAGACCCTATATTAGAGTATTCTTAAATTTGGGAAACGCCAAGCTGCGTCAGTTGGCCATTAGGGACTCTTATTGTATGTTCAACTTCAAATTTTAACAAAAAAGTAACAAAAAACTAAGCAAATGACGCAAGTCGAGCTGAAACACAAAGTACCTGGCTTTCATTTTGTAATATGTTGTAGATATTTGCAAAAAATATGTATTATTAGTGCAGCACGGTGGTGCAGTGGGTTGCAGGTTCACCTCACTGCAAGAAGGTCACTGGTTCGAGTCCCGGCTGGGTCAGTTGGCATTTCAGTGTGGAGTTTGCATGTTCTCCCCGTGTTCACATGGGTTTCCTCCGGGTGCTCCTGCTTCCCCCACAGTCCAAAGACATGCAGTACAGGTGAATTGAATAAGCTAAATTGGCCGTACACAGTTTTCATTGCTGCTAGATCTTTAGTATCAACTTGGGGAGTTCTGGGATTTAGACTATCTGCCTAATATCTGCAAACAATTTAATTTGTTGCTTCCTAATCATTGCGCTGACTATGAGGCCCTGTTTACACCAGCTATAATGTTTTTTTTTTTTTGTCAATCTGATCACAAATGGACAATGCTATATACAAGTGTAAAAGGGTCTTCCAACTGCTAGTCTGTTTTTAACCTCTTCCGGAGGTAGTTGCATATGTGATTTTTTTTTCTTTGCTGGATTTAACAGCAATCAATTTACGAAACCAATCCAAGCACAATTCTGCTAAAAGAAAACGCGACTAGTGTTCAATATCATCCCTACCCACTAATCCACAGCACCTGAGATCCTGTTTCTATTATTGAACTTCTTAATATTTAAAAAAAAAAAAACACTGGAAAACACAGAATCATCATAATGTAATGGCAACATGAATTTGCATCTTAATATCATATATTTTAAAAACAAAGGGCTCTATTTAAACAATAGGTGCAAAGTCTAAAGTGCATGGTGCAAAAGCATTAAAGGTTTGTCTGAATCCACATTTGCTATTTTAAGGACGGAAAATACACTCTGCGCCCCAGCGCAAGGTCTAACAGTGTTGTGCGTATTCTCTTAATGAGTTATGGGTGTGTTTTGAGCATAACGTGCATTAAACCAATCAAAGTCTCATCTCCAATTCCCTTTAAGAGTCAGTTGCGTCGTGCTATGGTGCGTTTGCCATTTACATGGCGGACTTTGTAAATGGAAAAGCTGAACGCTTCACGAGTGAGAGAACACTTAAACAGACCATCTGCAGTCTATTTTAGTTCCTCAAAATAGCAACGTGCCAACAATGCACCTTAACACACCTTTTTTTTTAGACCGGAACACCCATGAGTCCACAAATGGATTTGCTATTTAAACAAAGTGGCGCAAAACATGAAAATTACTGTTGCGCTGGTCTGAAAATAGCAACAAATCGCACCAAACACGTCTTGCGCCTTAATGCACCGGATGTATGATAGTGCCCAATGTGTTTTAGTTTGAGTAGTTTCACCAAATCCACTCACTTTAGCATTTCTGCCTTCCCTTCGGAGCATAATTATTATTTTATAGTATAGTTACAGTAACAATTTGCCCTGCATTACATGCTGAGAGCAAAAAACAGCATATATTTTAAAGCAATCATCTTCAGCCACTGTAATTTAATATCTTCCATGTTTGCCTGCAGTGTTAGTAGGAAAGACTGACCAAATTAGCAGCAGTAGTTTGGTGGGTGTGTTTTAGTCAAGGGTCAGTTGTTGGGCGAGGAGTCTGATGGTTGGTGGGAAAACTATGCACTTTGAAATATGTACTGATGTATTTATATTGCCAGTGCTGCTGATTCAGAATTGAATCATTAGTGGTCAGTGGCTGAATTTGGTCAATGCCTTTTTATATGAAACACAGATGTTATAAAACTGGAGTTGGAGGGATTCGTTGTCAGAAGTCTTTTAATTTTGCTGCACACAGTCAACACAGCATTGGCTTTATGTGACTAAAGTGTTGTTTTCAACACATCCTACAACATTCTTGATCTTTTTCCTTGTTCATACAGAACATATACAAAGCTAATTTTGGACTATCAGAAGCAGGCAACTGGCCTGGCTCTCCTCCTTGGCTTTCCCCAACGTTTTGACAGATTTTATACCACAAGGATTTTAAGACAGGTGTGGGGGTGTGTAAATCTCTCTCTTTTAATGACTTTCTCTGTCTTTGCCCTGTTGGAGGCAGTTATGCTTAGTCTCAGTGATGGTTATTGCAGGCAGAGTTAAGTCTATCTGATAAGGGCCTGTCGTAATGAAATATCCGCAGATTCTCAGGTGCTCGGTTGTTCTGGGTGGTTCAGTTTCGTTGGCTCTGTCTTTAATTTAATGTCTGATCTGAAGCCAGAGACATGGTAAATGCATTGTCCACGATGAAAGATTTCTGAGGGTCAGTGAACATTTTATTCGCATTAATTGGAGTTGTAGTAAAAGTAAAGCTGTGAGTTATGATGTCATTTACATGGCCAATGTAGGATTATTTAATCTGGGCCCTTTTTTGTCTTGACTCACATTATTGGGAGGGTTGGGGAGCATTCCTTGTTGGCTTATGTTGAGGTCTCTTGTTGTATCTCAGGGTCACATTGCTGTAGATTGTTGGAGTATCATCACAATAGGGCCACCGCAATGTCACTATTCAGTAGTTTTCACAAAAAAAAAAAAATTCATAATAATAATATGTGATATGTTGAAAATAAAATAATGATGTCAAATTCATCTTTATTTTATTTTCCAACTTTTTGTTCATTGAATCACACTATTGCACACAAAACTATTACACTTAAAACAATATTTTCCTATATTGTTTTATTATTTAATTATTATCTGATTCTCACTTATGCAACAGAACTGTCTGGCATTCAATATAAAAGTAAATTGTTGTACACTCACCGGCCACTTTATTAGGTACACCTTTCTAATACTGGTTTGGACTTCAGAACTGCCTTAATCCTTCATGGCATAGATTCAACAAGGTGCTGGAAATATTCCTCAGCGGTTTTGGTCCATATTGACATGATAGCATCACACAGTAGCTGAGAATCTCTCGTTCCACCACATCCCAAAGGTGCTTTATTGCATTGACATCTGGTGACTGTGGAGGCCATTTGATTACAGTGAACTCATTGTCATGTTCAAGAAACCAGTCTGAGATGATTTGCACTGTATCCTGCTGGAAGTAGCCATCAGAAGATGGGTACACTGTGGTCATAAAAGTATGGACATGGTCAGCAACAATACTCAGGTAGGCTTTGGTGTTGACACAATGCTCAATTGGTACTAGTGGACCCAAAGTGACCCAAGTTCTAGTAGACTCGAGAAAATATCCCCACACCATTACACCACCAGCCTGAACCATTGATATGAGGCAGCATGGATCCATGCTTTAATGTTGTTAACGCCAATTTCTGACCCTACCATCCGAATGTTGCAGCAGAAATCGAGGCTCATCAGACCAGTCAACGTTTATCCAATCTCCTATTGTCCAATTTTGGGGAGCCTTTGCGAATTGTAGCCTTAGTTTTCTATTCTTAGCTGACAGAAGTGGCACCCGGTGTGGTCTTCTGCTGCTGTAGCCCATCCGTTCATTTAGAGATGATCTTCTGCCTACCTCGGTTGTAACGAGTGGTTATTTGAGTTACTGTTGCCTTTCTATCAGCTGCCAAGTCTGACATTCTTCTCTGACCTCTGGCATCAACAAGGGATTTGCGCCCACAGAACTGCCGCTCACTGGATATTTTCTCTTTTTTCGGACCATTCTCTGTAAACCCTAGAGATGGTTATGCATGAAAATCCCAGTAGATCAGCTGTTTCTCAAATACTCAGACCAGCCCATCTGGCACCAACAACCATGCCATGTTCAAAACCACTTAAATCACCTTTCTTCCCCATTCTGATGCTCGGTTTGAACTGCAGCAGATTGTCTTTACCATGTCCAAATGCCTAAATGCATTGAGTTGCTGCCATGTGATTGGCTGATTAGAAACTTGTTAATGAGCAGTTGGACAGGTGTACCTAATAAAGTGGCCGGTGAGTGTATGTACTATTCATGTTTTAATTATTTGGTTTTGCAGATACTACCAGTGATAATAAATATGGTAGATATATAGTAAATGATCAATAATGTAAATATATGGAGTACATATACAGTACTTGTAAAAATAAATGTTTTTAAACCATCACCCCCCCCCCCAAAAAAAATAAATAAATAAATTAAAATAATAATAATAAAAATAAGCAAACAGTTCTTAAAAGAACCATTTAAAACAATTTCAGAATCTAAAGTGAAATGAAATGAACCTAAAAGTATCCATTGATGTTGGAAGTGCCTTCATGGATTCGTAGATGTCAATAAATAACCTTTATTTTAAGAAATGTGGCCTACGTATTTTCAACATGTCACTGATAAAGCTTTTGATTAACACTAAGAGCTGCACATGTGCTGAGATTCCTAATGTGTGCTGTTATGCTTTATCATTGGCTTAAACAGACACATATAGCCAAATGTGACAAAACAAGCACATTTCTGCTGTTTTATGGTCTTTGCGCTTGCAGTTTAAGTGAGCAAAAACAGGAAAAAAATACCAGAAGAGACGAAGCTCTTTTAACCTCTGACCTCTGCCAACACAAATCTAAAAAATAAAAAGACAGCTTACGTTCTCCTTTCCTCTTAAATGACAGATAGGGCTAATAAATGCTAAATGACAGTTTCAGGGATGGAGTCTCTCTTATTCTGACTCGTTTCTTCTGCTCATTTCCCATGTTGTGGTGTGCTTTGTTTTGTACAGCCACAGTGACATGGTCCATTTCAGGAGGGCTGGTGTTGATGCTATGCAGGGACTTTCCTCATCCTGTTGGGCTGTGGTTCAAACGCTCGCTCTCCATTTTTTCTCTTTCCTTTTCTTTTCTCTCTTTCATTTTTCCAAGGAGCTGGACATACTTAATACACATTATCTCTCACATCCATCACTCAGCTATGCGCTAAATGACATCACCCAGGCAACCAATGTAAAGAGAGAGAGAGAGAGAGAGAGAGAGAGAGAGAGAAAAAGGAGAGGAGCTGAAGCTCTGAGGACAAATGTGTCTAGCGCTTATGTTGTTTTCTCATAAACCAATTTAAGACATGTCATAATTGTTTGAAATGCAACAGCTCAAATAGACATGTCTGGTTATGCATTTTAGTTACAAACAACTTTCGAGATTTTTGAACTGTTTGTTCAAATGGGACAGTCAAACAACCACCAAATTAAGCTGACAGTTTGTTTCTTTCTACAGGACTTGATTTGGTTTCTCTGGCTGTATGCTGGTTTGGCTTTACTGTGCTGAATGCTTTGCCGCTCTATTGTCTCACATTTTTTCTGAGTGAGAAACGGCAGCTTTCTGGAGGGTTTTGGTTGAGGGGTGTTGCCCAGAAACTCAAGCTCAGAAGCACCGATGCTGGACAAATCAAGTCAGCTGTATGTCATGTCACCAATAACTTTGGAATTGCAGAAAAATTGCTGCATTTACACCATGCCATCATTACTGTAATTTTAAGACAACACATAACATTTGAAAGAAATTTAACAATTAAAGGGCCACGAAACCTCAGCAGGGTGTTTTCACACCTCTGTTTTGAAAAAAGTCAGGAAAGTTGGGCGTGTCCAGCTCTGGGATTGTGGGAGTGTCGGGGGAGGGAAAGAGGGTAAGATTTGCATAGAAGGGAGTTTGCATTTGGGCACGCGCTAAGTTTCACAGGCAAAACAAACACAGAGAGGCTGATTTGATACCGCATGGCGAATGAGAGAAAAAAAAATCCTCCGCATTTCACTGTAACTTATGTACTCGGTAGGTAGGTAGCGTCAGAAAGCCGTGTGTGTATAGACTATCCTGTCACAAAATGCAGCGAAAATCCTGCACGACGGGAATAGTTTGTGTTAACATGTTTACACTCGGAGAGCAGCATTTAAACAAAGGGCACTGCACTGCAAACACTTACCAAATCTGTAGACAGACAATCAAACTGGAGCTGTGTCTTTTTATTAAAAGGAGACGAGCGGCAAATCCGGATTTCACCATTTCCAGATGAGAAAAAGCTCTCGGGTAAAAATGTTCCTTACAAACGCGTTTCTGTCGCGTGTCGCGTGCACTGTAATCCACACGTGAGTTCAGCTGCTCTCTCATAGAGGGAAAATGAAAACAAACCCTTCGTTGCAACACCTACGACTCTTGTCTTGAAATTCTTGTACTTTCACTTGTTTTGGCAACACAACGTGGCGTCTCTCTGCTGTATGAACAGCGTAAACTGGTAAACAGTCTCCGGAGCTATCATGCATATTAATGAAGTTTCGCGTCATACACAATAGAGCGTGCTGATTGGTTTGAAGCACGTCTTTCTCATGAATTAATGCCGCACACTCAGAGACGTCACTATGTCCTCGAAAAGACAGACAGCCATTCTCCACTCTGGATTTACACCTATGTATCTCATGGCCATGACGTAGCTTCAAAAATTTGTTTCAAACCGGAAGAACGAATTTGCTCAAAATAACGCAAAAACAACCAATTTTCACTTTTTAGTGCAATATATGTGTCCTAATAGTGTTTATAGCAGCGTGGGACACATATATGACTGTCAACAGCTCAAAAAATGTGTTTTGGTGTTTCGTGACCCTTTAACAATTTCAAAACAAAAATCTTCTATATGTGTGTTTATATGGCAATGAGTGTTGGACTACAAAAAAAAAATCATACTTAAGTTGAAGTATCATTACTTGCCAAAAAATGTAGTGCCAGTAAAAGTATCTGTACTAAAAACTTTATAAGCACAGTATAAGTAAAACATTCTGAATGTAAAAATAATGAAAATTAGCTTATAGAGCTTAGATCAGGCCCAAAAATTAAACTCGACCCTACCCGAGCCTGTACACCTGGTGTCCAAGCCCGACCCGGTCTGACACATTAACTGTAATTATGAGCCCGAGCCTGATTTAAACCGACTATTTTATTTGTGGACCGTTATAACAGATGTTCTCAACTACAATTCTGAGTTGTTTGAACTACAGAAAATAGTTTAGATTTATCTTATTGAATAATGCAACAAGGACGGAGCATGTAAACTGCATTGTTTGTTTATTCAGAATGAATCGTAACAAAAGAAGACATGGCTGACTATCATCCTTTCTACCATGGCAAGCCTGCTTCATGTGTCTGGTCATTGTGGAAGTCCCCGTTTTTTGCTATCACCTCTTTCAGACCGCACGCGCGAGCAAAACGCGAGCAGAGTGCAAGCAGCGCATGTTTTTTTTCAGCGTCCATGTTAACAGATTGTAGCTTTCAGACCACACGCAGAAGCAGCGCTCAATTAAAGTGACAGTGCATTGATAATGACCAAAAACACATCAAATGACAGTAAAAAGTAGCAATTTTACCCAATAAATGCATCAATAAGATCCACCAATATTTATGCACGAGGTGCTTCACCTCTGCTTGCGCGTGCGGTTTGACTGTGTGTCAGTGGAGGAGACGTTGTTGCAGGAGGTAGAGCATTGCTGCACATAACACGCGTTGCGAATTGTAGACCCACACATCTGTTGCTTAGGCCAACTTTGCTAAAATATTCATATAATATTTCTAATTATGGCATAGCTTAGTTTCCACCCAATTAGGCTAATTAAGAAATGACAAAAAAAAACCCACAAATGCTTGATCATGGCCCGACCCAGCCCGCGGATCGGGTCAGGTCAAGTCTGGGCTCGGGCAGAGAATCTCTAGTCTCTTGGTTCTTTGTGTGTAATATGGTTTGCGCAGACTAGTAGATTTTAATGCTTTGCTATGATGCTTTTTGATTGATGTCACGCTGAGCAGATCACGTGGTTTTTGACCTGAACTACATGGCAGTCTCCCACATGAAGGTAGGTTCACCAAATGAAACTACCCTGGGATTATTGAAATGAATTAAAATGTTATTTTTCTCATGTCAGCATTAATGATTCACTTGAATGTTGAGTGAATTTTAAATTGTCAACAAGTGTCAGCCAATTAGATTGCTCCATGCAAATACCCTAGAGCAGATGCTAGCCAATCAAGTTTATGCAATATTGGAAATGTAATGTGGTTGGCTGTTTTCCTCTGTGAAGTATAAACGCTGGTGTATTTTGTGAATGAACCATGAAACACACAGAAATTGTGAAGTGTGCAGCAGCACAGGTGTGGCAAACTTCAAAGCAAGTGTGAATATCATCCCAGATGAACAAGATGTATGCAATGAGGAGACATCTGATAACCAAGATGAGCCAGTAACCATGAAAAAGGCCCATCTCGAGCAAGATTTTGTATAGCTTTTTGGCCTGCACTATCATGGTGGTAAAATATGGGTAACACTTTATTTTGATGGTCCATTTGAGTATTAGTAGACTGTCTGCGTAATATCTGTTGATACTGCTCCTTCAACAGACATTTAACTGACTTAAAGAAACATTGCAAGTACATGTCAACTTACATGACAACCCTAACCCCAACCCCAACCTAACAGTATACTTAAAATCTAATGAGAATTAGTTGCAATGTAACTTAAATTCAACATATGGACCATCAAAATAAAGTGTGACCAAAATATGCATCTGTGAAGGACTTTAACAGTGGGGCTTTACAGCCTTTGTCTTTTGTGTGTTGTTATTATGAAATCATTTGCCATGAACCGTTTTATGTGCTGACGATGAATGCATTACTTTTGCACTAAAATTATTTGTTATTGTTACATTCTTAGTAGTATGTAACAATAGAGTAGAGTTTTGTATCTTCTTGGACACTTGGTAAAGAAATTAAATTAAGAATATACAATTGTAGTGACTGCAGGTTGAAGGAAAGTAGTAGTTCGGTTAGTAAAAATTCCTGAGAATTTTACCACTGTCATCTCACAGCAAGAAGGTCGCTGATTCGAGTCCCGGTTGGGACAGTTGACATTTCTGTCAGGAAATTGCATGTTCTCTCCGTGTTCGCATAGGTTTCATCCGGGTGCACCGGTTTCTCCAACAGTCCAAAGACATGCGGTATAGGTGAATTGAATAAACTAAAATGGCCATAGTGTATGTGTGTTTCACAGTACTGGGTTGCAGCTGGAAGGGCATGCGCTGTGTAAAACATATGCTGGATAAGTTGGCGGTTCTTTCCACTGTGCGACCCCTGATAAATAAAGGGACTAAACTGAAGGAAAATGAATGAATGAATGAATGAATTCCTGAGAAAAAGACCATTGATGGCAACACGTTGGGTAATGAGCAGTGGTCAGGTGCTGCAATGGTCACACTTTAAGTCGTTACTCTCAGTGAACTTTCAGTTTACAAGTGGTGATTACTAGTTGTACGAGGTCATGAAATCTTTTTACAAGTTGGAATTTCGTATTTGTTGTAACATGGTGTGAATGCACCTAATGTCATCAAATACATCACAATAAATGTACAGATTGACAGGTTTAGTGGCTAAAAAAACACAATGCTCTGTACATTGTATTTCAAAACCTTTGGGTCAGTAAAGAGGATTGATGAAAGGAATGAATACTTCTATTTAGAAAGGATTAATTGAATTGATAAATTATATAACATATTTCTTTTTTTCAAGTAAATTCTCTTCATTTACACTTTCTGTTCAAGATAATAGATAAATTAAAGATTCAAGATAAACAGATAGATAGATAGATAGATAGATAGATAGATAGATAGATAGATAGATAGATAGATAGATAGATAGATAGATAGATAGATAGATAGATAGATAGATAGATAGATAGATAGATAGATAGATAGATAGATAGATAGATAGATAGATAGATAGATAGATAGATAGATAGATAGATAGATAGATAGATAGATAGATAGATAGATAGATAGATAGATAGATAGATAGATAGATAGATAGATAGATAGATAGATAGATAGATAGATAGATAGATAGATAGATAGATAGATAGATAGATCCTTTCTTCCTCACTGCAATTTTTAAGTTGACTAATAGTTAACGGTTAACCAGCCAAACTTTGACCGTTTTCCCCATTTATCATTTAATAATCGCCTTGCTTCAACAAAACACTTCTATTGTCATTGACTGTGTCGTGTCTGAAATATAGCACTGTTGTGAACAGAGCCATTAGCAGCTTCTGGCTGTGCATCAGAGAGTCTTTAAGGTCCAACTGCTGCTCTGTGGGGGTTTGGAGTGCATTTCACATGTGAAAAAATCACACGCACTCTTGATGAATGCGCTAAATCGGCAAGAGCGACTGCAGCAAGCTGAATATTAGCCTCTGTGGCACCATAACAAAATTATGGCAGAACGTTTACTAAACGCTCACTCAAAGGACCCCCATAATGCCAGAGGCCCCAAATCTCTCCCTGCAGCGTCCCAGCAGGAAAACACCGCCTCTCTGGCCAAGCTGCATTCCTCATAATGGCTTTTTACCTTCCAGACTCACAACCACAGAACTGCGAATATGACTTGATTTTAATCATGCGACGGCATCTTTCAAAGCGTTCTGCTGCGCAATTAAAAAATAGAAAAATCAAGACCTCTCAGATTTTTTTTTACAGGGGTGAAAAAGCAGCCGGGCTGCCCAATGCGTGTGTGTGTGGGGAAAATGAAGTATGTTTGGTAGGAGAAACCATGCTGGTTATGGCTCTGTAAATGTGCACGGTTTGTTGCGTCTTCAAAGAGCTGTAATTATTAGAGAGAAAAATGTCTATTGTTATGTTCTTCTTGATGGAGAATGGCTCTGTTTTAGATCTTTGGTGAGGCGGTGACGTTCAACGAGCTGCTGAAGGGCTGTCCTTAAGATTGCCGATAAGGTCTGTCAACAAAGCGCCTGACCCCATTTGATGGATATTGTCTTTGTTTGATTATGTGTAATGTCCATGCATCACACTTACCAGATCACGTGCTGTCGTGAAATAGTGACCCGTCGTATATCAGATTGTTCCATCCATTCATATAGCCCCTCTTAGGTGACAAAAAAAGCATCTGCCAGAAATACAAATGTAAATAATGTCATTAAAAAACAGAACAAAACATGCAAGAGCATTGGCTTGAGCTCCTTACATCATCAGTGCAGTTGTGGTGTGTGCTGGCACTGCTGTTTCAATGAAAACAGCGCTGGGCTCTGACCTCTCTGGTACCCAGAACACACCACATTAAACCTCACCAACCAGCATCTTTTTCCATCAGCCAACTCCATAAAACTCCATTTCACCCCTTGCAAATACGCACACTCTTTCTCTCCCTCTTTTTCTCCCTTTGACACGCTCTTTCTCTGTTTCTGTAGCTTTCTTTCTCCTTCATTTTTCCTTTTACACACTAACCACTCACTACACTTCATTAGAAGAGTCTCCAAAGAAGAGTCATAATCCACTGTCATCATCTATTCATCTTTAACTCATTCCATATCCATTTGACTTGCTTTTCAAGATTATGCAACTCATCAATAATGTTTTTTTAAACACTTTTTTTGTAATATTGTCCATATGACTAACACACTAAACACACAAATGCGTTGTACATCTTACAATTGGTTTGTGTGAAAATCCTTGTATTTAAATGTGAATCTAGAGTTTCATGTTAGAGAGAATAACAGATTTGTTTCTGGCTCAAGTTCATTTTGTGGTAATGCAGTGAGTTGTTGGGAAACACACTTAATAATGCTTTGTTTACTGTCAAAATTGTCCCTGATTTCAAATTTTGAAACTCACATTCAGGACCCGAAAGCTCAGTTTTTAATTGTTATTATTAATATTGTTATTATTTTAGATTTTTACATTTGTAGTTGAGAAGGTATCGTGTTGGCAACTCTAAAGATATGTCACATTTTACAAAAACTCAACAGTACTCGGTTAATAGTGCAGCAATTCATCCATGCAACTTTCTTGTGGCCAAAACAGCATGTTCACAAAACCAACATGTATCTGAATGAAGTCTGTTTTTAACCCGCATCGAAGGGTTAAAGTACATTGTACGCACATATTTTATATGCATACTTTAAAGTTAAGTGCAACCAAAGCTTGTGATTCTGTTTGTGAATATTCGTTGGAACTATGGTCTCACGAACAGCCAAATATTGAGTTATGTTGATAATGTGGAAACTAAACTCACCGGCCACTTTATTAGGTACACCGGCCAACTGTTTGTTAACGCAGATTTATTATTTGTTTATTAATCAACCAATCACATGGCAGTAACTCAATGCTTTTAGGCATGTAGACATGGTCAAGACGATCTGCTGCAGTTCAAATCGAGCATCAGAATGGGGAAGAAAGGTGATTTAAGTGATTTTGAACATGGCATGGTTGTTTGTGCCAGACGTGCTGGTCTGAGCATTTAAGAAACTGCTGATCTACTGGGATTTTCACACACAACCATCACTAGGGTTTACAGAGAATGGTCCGAAAAAGAGAAAATATTCTGTGAGAGGCAGACTGGTTCGAGCTGATATAAAGGCAACAGTAACTCAAAAAACCACTCGTTACAACCGAGGTATATGCAGAAGAGCATCTCTGAATGCACAACACATCGAACCTTGAGGCTGATGGGCTACAGCAGCAGAAGACCACACCAGTTGTCACTCCTGTCAGCTAAGAACAGGAAACTGAGGCTACAATTCACACAGGCTCAGCAAAATGAAACAATAGAAAATTGGAAAAATGTTGCCTGGTCTGATGAGTTTCGATTTCTGCTGTGACATTCAGATGATAAGGTCAGAATTTGACGTCAACAACATGAAATCATGGATCCACCCTGCTTTGTACCCATTAGTACCATTTAAGCATCGTGTCAACACCACAGCCTACCTGAGTATTGTTGCTGACCATGTCCATCCCTTTATGACCACAGTGTACCCATCTTCTGATGGCTACTTCCAGCAGGATAACGCGCCATGCTATAAAGTGTGAACAATCTCAGACTGGTTTCTTGAACATGACAATGAGTTCACTGTACTCAAATGGCCTCCACAGTCACCAGATCTCCATTCAATAGAGCACCTTTGGGATGTGGTGGAACAGGAGATTTGCATCAAGGATGTGCAGCTGACAAATCTGCAGCATCTGCGTGATGCTATCATGTCAATATGGACCAAAATCTCCTTGTTAAATCTATTCCACAAAGGATTAAGGAAAAAGGGGGTCCGACCCGGTATTAGTAAGGTGTACCTCATAAAGTGGCCGGTGAGTGTATATGTTTTGGTAATGCACCCTTGACTGGTTTTGTAAATCACATATTCGTTTAAAAGCTCTGACTTGTACAATTTGTTCACAAAGCAAACATTGCTATTTCTTTTACGAACCTGTTAAGAAGGGCTAAATCAAAATCAGGATTTTCAGCTAATAATGACTTCAATTGAAGTATGTTCTTAACACAAAACTGTCATTTGTGTTCTTTATGTAGTCAGTATCGCTGTAGATAAACTTCCACTTATTGTAAATCCTCTTTTGTGTTCCACAGAAGATCATACTGATTTGTAGAAACATGATTTTGAGCAAACGATAAGATAACTGCTCCTTTAAGGCATGACAACCTCTGTTTACTGTACCTTTAAAAATATAGGCTTGATCTACATACTGCCAAAAAAAAAAAAAAGACTACAGTATTGAGAAATGAATGCATCATCTGATCAGAAAATAGAAAGGGATGAGATGTAGAGCAGGCAAAGGCTGGTTAAGATGTAAATATCTGCCCTCAGAAAAGTTTAATGGCTTTCTATTAGAGGGACAGCACCAACAGTGCCCCCTGGTGGACAGTGCTGTAAATCTACTGATGGAGACAAGGCTCTGCAGCTGAGAAATGCTCCATGGACTGTAGCCAATAAAAACAGCTTCATTTGCTCTCCTGCAGATCTGTATTTAATATAGGAGAAGAGAGGATAGAGCTAGAATGATAAAGACAGAGTGGTTAGAACAAACAGCCAGGACTGTACCATAAATATCTTTTCCTGAGTAGACTTCTGATTTCATTCTGTCAATCTGTACGTTTGGCCGGCATGTCGCATGCCTAGCACCTACCCTTTGCTTTAATATGCAAAGCTGAATTCCCATCGGCCCTCCTGATAGGGAGCTTTATCAGGGTTTTTATATCAGAGTCAGAGTAACATATTAAAGAACTAACAAAGGGAGTGCTGATATTCTCGCTTATGTTTAGAAAAAGATTCTGGTTCTGTTGACCAAACGTCTCACTCTGATAAGGGATAATGCTTTTGGCTTAGAGAATTACCCACAAGCATACGCAAAATCTCAAGAGGACATATTTGTTGCCACAGGGTTCATAATTAGTTGACCCTGTGATACCGAGTTTCCTAATATAGGCTTTCACCTTTGACCTGTGGGCTTTACTTAAGCCAAATTTGCTACTGTATGTAAAAAAAAAAATCAAAAATACCAAATTTAAAGGAATCGTTCAGCCAACAATTACATTTTTGTTCTCACCAAGTGTATTTACATTCATATTCTAAACCTGATTATGGTTAACATGTTAACAGTGCATGTGGGGAAAAGTTGGGGAAAGTTTTTTTTGAAAGTAGTGCATTACAATATTGAGTTACTCTCCTAAAAAGTAACTAGTTGCATTACTTAGTTACTTTTTACGGAAAGTAATGCAATACGTTACTTTTGAGTTACTTTTGAGTTACTTTTTCTGACCTGGCTGAGGCTTGATATCTTTCAGAACTTGCAGGGTTTTCTTCTTCTTTTTTTAATAGAGGAGATCTGCAATTAACAACACTGTATTTACCTTAAAACACATCAAAAAATAATAATGTAGGTTAATGTTATCTTCTGAGAACTTCCAGAAGTGAGAAGTGTATTGAAGTGTGCATATGCGATGATCTACAGGAACACGTACAGAGGATTTAAAATCAGACAGATACAGCAAACATTTAGCATGACCCAAAGAGTTATAAAAATGTGTTTTCATCCCATACAGCAAGACTAGTAGTACAATCAAAATCTTAAGAAGATGATATATGAGCTGTAAGTTTCCCGCTGACATGTTGTAATACGTTTCTTTGGTTTTTAATGATTTATTTAACATGACAACCAACATAAAAACAGCACTGCTCAAATTACTTAAATAGATATGCAGATTATTATACTTTGACCTCACAAAAGGAAAATGAACTGATTTATTCATAAATTCTTGAAAACACAGTTTAGTTGCATAGCCAGATTATTGGTTTGCATGTAAACTGGGACATCATATCAAGAGAAAGCTAAACACTTACACACAAAATCATATGAAACCACATGTGGAATACAAGTGAAACATGATGCATATAAAACATACACTCACTGGCCACTTTATTAGGTACAACTGCTTGTCCAACTGCTTGTTAACGCAGATTTTTAATCAGCCAATCACATATCAGCATCTCAATGCATTTGGGCATGTAGACATGGTCAAGACAATCTGCTGCAGTTCAAATGAAGCATCAGAAAGGGGAAGAAAAGTGAATTAAGTGACTTTGAACGTGGCATGGTTGTTGGTGCCAGACCTGCTGGTCTGAGTATTTCAGAAACTGCTGATCTACTGGGATTTTCACGCACAACCATCTCTAGGGTTTACAGAAAATGGTCCAAAAAAGAGAAAGTATTCAGTGAAAGGCAGTTCTGTGGGCACAAATTCCTTGTTGATGTCAGAGGAGAATGGCCAGACTACTTCGAATTGATAGAAAGGCAACAGTAACTCAAATAACCACTTGTTACAATCGAGGTATGCAGAAGAGCATCTCTGAACGCACAACATGTTGAATAACATGTCATAAAGCACAAATATTCTCAGACTGGTTTCTTGAACATGACAATGAGTTCACTGTACTCAAATGGCCACCATAGTCACCTGAAGTCAATCCAATAGAGCAACTTTGGGATTTGGTGGAACGGGAGATCATGGATGTGAAGCCGACAAATCTGCAGCTACTGCGTGATGCTATCATGTCAATATGGACCAAAATCTCTGAGGAATATTTCCAGTACCTTGTTGAATCTATGCCATGAAGGATTAAGGCAGTTCTGAAGGAAAAAGGGGGGTCCAACCCGGTACTAGTAAGGTGTACCTAATAAAGTGGCCGATGAGTGTAGTTTTGGAACTATATGGCAGCATGTCCACTGAATTGTTTATTGCGCTGCAGGAAGATGAATGCTGTTCAAACAATGCTCTTTTTATTTCAGTCGGTTGCCGTTACAAGTTGTTTTGTGGTGGTTGTGACAATTGTGTGGTATAGTCCTGCCCCTCCTCCACTGTGATTTGACGGCAAGTTCAAATTGACTAATTTCTGCTGCGATTTTCAACTTGCAATGCCTGAAAAATGCTCAGTGCTGACTGTTAAATGCCTGCTCAGTGCCTCGCTACACTGCAGGCACTCAAAAAACGCATCGCTACCATTGACATTAACAGAAAATAAACACTCGGCTTGAGAAAAAAACACTTCGGTGGACACACAGCCTATGTGAAAAACAAAATGTGATCATGTGATCTGTTCCGAAAACATGTTTCAAATGTTTCATGTCTGATTTGAACCTGTGATTGATGTGGTAGTATTTTTGACTCATGTGTGAGAGGCATCTACATTAACATTTACAGTATGGACATTATTGTTTCAATGTTTCTTATGCAATGATATTATATTGGTACAATTAATCTGAAACATAGAATGTAGACTATACTAAAGAAAGGAAAAATAGGCTTGGAATGGCATAAGGGTGCGTAAGCGATAACAGAATTGTCATTTTTGCTTGAGCTGAACCTTTGAGGATGGACGAATAAGATGCACACTTTGAACTCACACACACATACATCCCAAAAAACTGCTTGATGGCCCTGTCATCTGAAGCAGCGCACCAGAAGAAGCCTACTCTGCAAAATCACTCATTGCGCTCACACACACACACACACTCTCGCACACATGCACGACACTGTCCCAGCAGTGACCTGAGGCTCTGGTGTCTGTGGTCCATGTAACACGGGCCCCTCCAGAGTGCACAAGCAGCTCCAGCACCACAGAAAATAGACACACGTAGAGACACACACGGACAAACACACACTCACTCATACTCAAACTCTCATCCATACACATACTGTGACACGGCCCAGCTGGAGGCAACACACCGCGGTCGGCCTGTCGCTATGGAGCTTCCTTCTCTGTGCTGTGCTTGGCAACCGATCACAGCACCCCCCACATGCTGCTGAACTGGAACACTGCCTTACACACACACACACACACACACACACACACACTTACACACTTGCATTCACTACAGCTCAGAACAGATTGACCATAGCATTCTAGGACGAAATCTTGGGAATCGATTACTTTCTTAAATTGATCTTAGTTTTTATTTTTATGGTTATATTTATGTTGTCGATTGCTGTTGGTTTTAAATGATATATTTATAAATATTAAAAACAGATTTAACAATTTTTGCTGTTTCCATTAAATGTTAAAGCTGTGGTCAGTTTTGCTTCCACAGAGCCCTGATTGTGTTTATAGGATGCACTTTCCAAACATTTATCAAAAAAATGCATTTGCATTGAACTTTGATTGTCGTAACTTTGCAGATGTGGTTTAAACAACATTACACTAACAAAAGTAAAATTTTTTACATCATAATCATAGACTTTTAAGCAGTAAGAAGTATGGATAATAATAAGAAAGCTACAGATTAACATATTAGAATGCATTCTGAAGAATGTTGGAATATTGGATTGTTTAATGCTTCATAATATTACTATTTTTGCATTAATAAAGTATAAGCAACTTATTTTAATGTAATAAGTTTAATATTATGTGATATACTACACTCACCGGCCATTTTATTAGGTACACCTTTCTAGTACAGAGTTGGACACATTTTGCCTTCTGCCTTAATCCTTCGTGGCATAGATTCAACAAGATTTTGGTCCATATTGACATGACAGCATCACACAGTTGCTGCAGATATGTCGGCTGCACATCCATGATGCGAATCTCCCATTCTACCACATTCCAAATGTGCTCTATTGGATTGAGTTCTGGTGACTGTGGAGGCCATTTGAGTACAGTGAACTCATTGTCATGTTCAAGAACCCAGTCTGAGATGATTCACGCTTTATAACATGGCACGTTATCCTGCTGGAAGTAGCCATCAGAAGATGGGTACACTGGTCATAAAAGGATGGACATGGTCAGCAACAATACTCAGGTAGGCTTTGGCGTTGACACGATGCTCAGTTGGTACTAATGGGCACAAAGTGTGCCAAGAAAATATCCCCTACACTATTACACCACCACTACCAGCCTGAACCGTTGATACAAGGCAGGATGGATCCATGCTTTCATGTTGTTGATGCCAAATTCTGACCCTACCATTCGAATGTCGCAGCAGAAATTGAGACTCATCAGACCAGGCCAATTTTCTATTGTCTAATTGTGGTGAGCCTGTGGGAATTGTAGCCTCAGCTTCCTGTTCTTAGCTGACAGGAGTGGCACCTGGTGTGGTCTTCTGCTGCTGTAGCCCATCCGCCTCAAGGTTGGATGTGTTGTGCATTCAGAGATGCTCTTGTGCATACCTTGGTTGTAACTAGTGGTTATTTGAGTTACTGTTGCCTTTCTATTAGCTTGAACCAATCTGTCCATTCTTCTCTGACCTCTAGCATAAACAAGGCATTTGCGTCCACAGAACTGCCACTCACTGGATATTTTCTCTTTTTCAGACCATTCTCTGTAAACCCTAGAGATGGTTGTGCGTGAAAATCCCAGTAGATCAGCAGTTTTTGAAATATCAGACCAGCCCATCTGGCACCAACAACCATGCCATGTTCAAAGTCACTTAAATCACCTTTCTTCCCCATTCCGATGCTGAGTTTGAACTGCAGCAGATCGTCTTGACCAGTGGTTCTCAAAGTGGGGGTCGGGACCCCCCGAGGGGTCGCGGGACAATGAAGGGGGGTCGCCTGGTGATTTCCAAAAATCTATTAATTTTTATTAAACCTTAAGAATTACCATATTTTATCCATAACCTATTGAAGAGAAAAAATAGTCGTTTATAGTTACTGTATACTATATAGTTACTATAGTAGCTTACTAGTTCTATTGGATTGCGACCCCTGGGGTAATTACATTATATTAAAGACACAGCAATAGTGTCAGATGCACCAGATTGATTTTTATAACACCAGGTTAAACTTTCTGGCACATTTACAGCACTGACATACATTAAAAAAAATTAAACAAAGAATAGACTTGGGTCTATTGGTCTGTGTGCGCCATTGAATGAAAGGTTTCTGTATTTATAACAACCTCAGAGGATATTGGGGGTCGCGAGTCACTGGCATTGTTATTTTGGGGGTCGCGGGCTGAAAAGTTTGAGAACCCCTGGTCTTGACCATGTCTACATGCCTAAATGCATTGAGTTGCTCCCATGTGATTGGCTGATTAGAAATTTGCGTTAACGTGCAGTTGGACTGGTGTACCTAATAAAGTGGCCGGTGAGTGTGTTTGTTTACTAATTAAATTATTTATTTATATATTTATATATTTAGATACTAATAATAAATAAATCAAATATTGTGGATGTAAAATGTTTTTATCAACGTTTTGGCGTTTAGCTGTACTCAAAAGTTTTAATCCGTGTATATTTATGTACTTGTATATTGTATCAAAGTAACAGTCATCTAATCATCCAGTTTAATATAGGCGATACAATATAGAAATGAAATATATAATTTCATGAGCACAATATATCTTTATCTTTGTTTTATTGTTATCTTTTATCTTTGTTTTTGTTCTTGTTCAGTTTCTTTTTGATTTTACATATGATGTTCCAGACATTATACAGTACATACTCTACTACTCCATGCAAATCTCAAAATAAGGAAATTATATATTGATTCAGTAACCGATTTCAAAGCAACACACTTCTTTATAGGGCAAACAGGCCTAGTGAATGAAACTGCTCAGCCAGTGAAAAAAAGAGAACTTCGCTCCATCTCATAAATCTGTTTATAAAAGTGTTCAGCAGGAGGATTTCTGCGGAACAGCGGTGGGACTAACCGGGTTTATATCTCCTTTGCAGCATATGTAATCAAAGGTTTAGAGTTCAATCCTTTGTATACGAGTGAGAGTTTGATCAAAGCTGATTTTCATCTGGCTGATTTTTCTTCAGCCTGGAGGATGAGCAGGAAATCGGGCTGAAATCTCACAGGGCTGTTGTTCCTTTCTCCTCTATTATCTCCCTCTCTTACCCATGAGAAGGTAATCGAGCAGGAATACACACAAGCAAACAGTGGGAGGAATAGAGCGTGTGCTTTTTCTCTCTCTCTCTCGCTCTCTTTCTCTACGGGAGGGCAGCTTCAGGGCCGCATTCAGCCCTTGTGGCTTCTCCTAAACACTTGCACGCCTGTCAGTGGAAAGAGAGAGACTACAGAAAGAGGAAAAAAAGAAGATATAAAGATGCAACTGATATCCCTCTGAGGCACCGGGTGTTTGTTTTTCATTGTGGGTGTCCTGTTTCCAAAAGCTGTGATTCTGTAGGCCCGTGCGCTGCTCCTTACAACCATCCGTTGTTTGAAGCGTTTCTCAGCAGATGGAGTTTGTCCGCGTACAGGAGGTCGGGTGGAAAACAGAGCCAAGTTCACAGTGACCAACCTGCCAGTGTATGACAGTGACATGATAGATAAAACCAATCAACCAGACCGAAACATGGAAACATGACAAAAGCCAAGGAATTTCATAACAAGAAAACGAAACATTCTGAAAGTGTTTGTTTCATTTTTGGCCCCTAGCAAAGTTTTGTGGTTACACAGCATGTGTGTGTGTTTGCTCGCTGCAGTTACATCAAAGCATTTTTGTGTGGAATGAAGTTTTTTTTCTGATTTGGTTAATGAATGGAGGTCTTGTCATTGTCTACAGTAGCAACATGAATCAGAGACCCCAGTGAGTCAAGACTTGAAAGTCCAGGTTTTAGTCAAGGTTCTGGTGCATATTATCATATTGAATCTGATCTAATGGTACATTCTGTTCACTGGAAGGTAGAGCGCACATTTTTAACAAGAAATAAGGCACAGTAAATATTCGTCTCTCTCGGACATTGATCCATGAATAAAGTCGGATGTGCAAATTTCAGCTGCCATGACGGCTGTTTTATTTCATTAGCCCCTTAGTTCCTGCCAAAGCGGGCCCTGATGCTTGGATTGGGCTAAAAACAGAGCGGGGAGGGCCATTAAAGTACGCCATCCAATCCTAGTGCTTCTTTTCAGGAAATTCAGACCTGACTGGTTTATTCGAGTGGCCAGGACAAAATCCTTACCATCTGCACCTTTCAGGCATTAAACTGTTCCTGCTTTATCTTTAATAGGGAAATCGAAGACAGTCCCTTTGGGAACAGAGCAAAAGCGCACATACACACTCACTAGCATAAAAGCATTCTGCACATAAACACACTCATACTAACACTCAGGCACACACAAACACGAATAAACACACTCATACAAACACTGGGGCACAAACAGACATTCATAAACACACTCCCGACCACTCACAAAGAACATGTGCTCCTTCACACACATGCACGTACACACACACACACGCACACACACAGCTTCTCTCTCGCCGTGCCATGTGCTCTGGCATGCCATGCCATCTCTTATTAGTGTGTTTTCAGTTCAGTTTGAATCTTGGGCTTTGTTTATTTTAGGTCTGATTGGTAAAATCAACCATTTGTGACATTTATGCCGTTTCAGATGGAACATATAAATAGGAAGTATCTAAGAGCTTTGGATAAAGCGAAGGAAAATGGTTCTGATATTGGTGATCCAGGATAAAAGGCTGCTGTTTTAGAACTCCGAGAATATGGATTGTCCTGACCTTCCGTTTTACACAGATTGTCTCCCGTTAGATGCGTAATGGGAGCGCTGCGTCTCTGAAGACTTCAAAGCAGAAGGGAGAGATGGAGAGACGTAGAAGGGAAGTAACTTAACATTAAGTAGGGGAGATCGGGGGCAGTTGTAACATTTTCCTTCATAATTCAGATTACTGCAAAGCTACCTTCCATTTTTTGGTATCAAAGCATTTCTGTGTGCCAAAAATTAAGTGTTGTTTTAATGGGATCTTATAAAGTGGGGAGAGGGTTACAATAGCTCCCATTACATCAGTTTGAATAATTGCAATCCATTTGAAATACTGTATTTTACATCAAGCACAAAACTGAGTAATAATTTAGCATTAATAATAATCATTTTACTGTAATATGTGATCAAAGCTAAATTCTAAGTGTGTCTTTTAATTGTCATTATCTCAATCCAGTTAAATCTGTTTACTAAAGAATAATTTATCTAAGGTTATTTGAGTGCACTTGTGGTGTACGTAAAGTCCTAAAACAGGGTATCCATAGGATCTTAAAAATCTTTCAAAAATTTCAAAATCTAAATTTTAGGCCTTAAAGTCTTAAATTCACTGAAATATTGTGTTGTAGGTCTTATATCCTTTTAAACAGGTCTTAATTTTCCTATGTCCATATAAAGCTACCCAATCGGATCAACACCCATCCAATCACTATCATTCCATCTCAGTTTTAACAAAAGTTTATTTATTAACTCTATTTACAAACTCTATTTATATTTCTACTTCTAAACATATGGTTTAGTTATCTTCCTTACAATAAGATTAGTTTCTAATGGTTTTTAATGTTTTAACTGGGTCATTAGAAAAATCCTTAGCGTTTAGCCTTGTGTAAGTCTGAAATTTTATTCATATGGTCTTAAAGTCTTACATTTATCTTGATTAATGTAGAAACCATGTAAAAGAACATTAAAATGCATGCAAACTGTGTCATAAAGGGGTTGCTTAAAGACAACATTTTCATAACTATTTCCTAACACAGATAAACACACTTTAATGTAAAATTAAGATTTAAGTGTATTGAAATGTATTCATTTTGTAATCACTTGCCTTTAAAAAATGCTGATGAACTCCTTTGATGAATGTAATTAATGTAAAATATTTATAATTTGTTGGTTTTACTTTAGCTGTGGTGTTTTACTTTATAAGATGATGAAATTATGAGACTGATTACAATTTCATGTACTTAAAGGGATCCTATTAATAGCAATTAATGTTTTTCATAACGGTATTGTTAAACTAGTGAGATCAGTTTGAATGTACTGTTTATTATGAATTTTATGTATTTATTTAAGTTGAATTTTATTTTGTAATTTGTGTTACAGTTGATTCATTTTTATCCTTTTGCATAAAATAATAAAACAGAAAATGTTTTTTTTTTTTTTTTTAATGAAACATTTAAATCTCAGTCTTTTTCTCAGACAGATAGCGATCTCTACTGAGCATGTGTTGAACAAGTGTCATCACTCTGGCTTATTTGCAATTGAAGAAATTTAGTGTTACAGATCGTCCCCTGCTGTAATTGCCCCTGGTCTCTCATATGCTTCATTTTCTGGATTAATGACACGCAAAGATAAACACACATACACAAATAGTTTAAGTGTGTTTTGACTTTTCCCAGCTTGGGAATCTCAGAGCAGTGCAGTGATGATACTGTATTATCTTCTGCTCCCAGGTCAGTTAAAGGATACAGTCCAGACAGTGGATCTCTTTTACTATACTGTCTGCCTGAATTGTGTCCCCTTTTTTCTGCCTGATACCAGAAGGGGGTCTGTGATAAAAGAGAGGGGCTTCAGTGTGACAGGGTAGAAAGTCTTATGCTTTGTCATACAAATTTGTGTTTGTGTGTGCGTGTCCACATTTTTTAAGCATGAGGGCTGTCTGAAAAGGAAATGGATTCAGAAGCATTGATAAACTGTGATCAAACTGCTAAGTACTCAGTCTAGACTGCATCAGTACTGTTTGTGTCAGAAGCTCCGAACATCCAGTCAGAAAATCTCCTGATTTCTTTTTCTTTCCTGTCCTTTTTTCCATGTACCCGTTCAGGCCCTCTAGACATGTTTCCCGGGGTCATTTGTACAGGAAAAAAATGTTCCATATAGCAAAACATCAAGTTTTCTATTTAAAATGTAAACTCCAAAAAAATCACATAATATAATGTACATAACATCATATTAACACACATTATTTCTTATATACTAGTAAGTAAAGGATTAACAGTGAAGTAACTTTAGAAATCCTACTGTTTTCTGTTATTTTTCAGCAAATGTGAAGAGAGATCTCATAATTGCATATTTTTTTAGACTGTTGACAGCTGAGTTAATAGATTTCTAAAGACGCTGAGATGAAAGACACGGGTCTGAACCCCTAGTAAACATGATCCAGCTATGTCAATTTTTGACGTGACTTTTAAAAATAAAGATGTTTTCAAACCTTGTTAATCTTCATGTTTTTCTACACCATTCAAAATGTGCTTTAAATACCAGTTTTTATTTTTATGATATTTTATTTCCTATTCATTTAATTCTAAAGCATTAATAATCGTAAAGAAAATTTAAAGGAATTTCACAACAATTCATAACTTTTGGATTTAGCTTTTACAATTTCTTTCATAGATTTTAGTATGATTTAGGCCCCATTTACACTAATACGTTTTAGTTCTAAAACGACAATTTAGAATGAAGACGATCCACTTCCACACTGACGTTTCATTTAGCGTTACTGTAGGTCTGAGCTCCAGGCAGTCAGAGGGTACTTCGAGCACACCTCCCCAGGTGAGAACTGCGCACGTCAGACAGTTCATCAAGGATATAACGCTGGATCTCATCTCACTATAGTTGTTAAACGTGATATTTAATTCATCTAACAACTCTTTGGTTTTTTGAATCTATTACTTGTTCTCAGGTAACATGTTTTGGTTGAGTTCAAAGATAAGTATATATTAGTTTATGTAACCATTTTTTATTTTATGAGAAAAATCCCCAATCAGCCTCCATTTTCAGAAGTTTTCATTTTCCCCCATCCACACGATGCAGCATTTTAAAACCAAAATGGCCTCTTCAGCGTTTCCAAAATGCATTGTTTTGGGGGCTCGAAAGCTCTGAGGTAATGTGGACGGAAGGCATAACCGTACCAAAACGTATGCATTTTAAAACTAAAATGTATTAGGCCCCGTTTACACTTAGTCATTCCCCAACGAGGGGCAGGGTTAGGGATGGTTTTTAGGGGCAGGCCTCCTTATAAAAAAATCATACATTTTCATACAAATGAAATCATGTGATTTTTTTTTTTTTTTTTTTTTACAAATGAACCACTTTTTTGACAATACATAAATAGTTATGTTTACCCATGATCAGTGTTGGGCACGTTCCTTTAAAAGAGTAATTAGTTATCGTTACTAGTTACTTCTCAGAAACAGTAACTGAGTTGCATAATTATAAAAGTAACTAATTACCAGGGAAAGTAACTATTGCGTTATATTTTTAAAAATCTAATTCGTCAAATGACTATAAAATAAATATAAAACATTGTACACTAATCTGCACTATATTCATGTTGTTGTTGGACAATGTAAGAGACAACCATCAAATTCAACATAACATTATAAATATTAACATTGCTATAGTTGCACAATAAAACGCAATAGATGGTTTAGAACTTTAAGGGAAAAGTAGTGCTTCTATTTCCAGTTTGAAAAAGCTACCTTTGAACTTGTTGGATTTGCCATCGTTCTGACTCCTGGTCATTGGTGTGTGCGACTGATTGTGCATGTGCCTGTGTATGAACACCCGCACTACTCTGCCTCTGATTGGCAAACAATCTATCTAAGCCAATCATCACATTCTCAGTTACACCACGATCACAAACACACCAATCATCATCGCTGGTTGATTATGTGTCCCGCCAAAGCCCCGAATATACATACACACCACAGAGAAGGAGAGGTCCTATCGCTGAGAAAGACGCTGCTTGCATAAAAACCGCTTCAGTATTCTCTCAATTACAGTAACACCCATTTTATTGTCAGTAATGGCAACGGTGTTGCAACGGGGTAAACAGTAACTCATTTAATTACTTATTTGATTTATAGCGCCGATATTCCCAGGCAGATGAATGACAAAATATGGAAACTATATTGTGTAGCTTTATTTATTCCTTTATTTTTATTTAACAGCATGTACTGTTAAGGAAAAAAATCCAAGCTTCTATTTTCACTGGATGTTGATTTATTGTAAGTGTTACACTTTACATGATTGGAACTCTATAACTTGGGAAAATAAACAATGACAGCATTTTCACTTTTGGGTGAACCGTCCGTCCCTTTAAAATCAACAATGAGTGCACGCGTCATATTTACCCATCGTGTACGATGTTATGATAAATATTTGATTCGAAGCTGTCCTCTATACAATCAAATAGAAATTAGCTTGGTGGTTTGTAAAGCGCACTGTTAATTTTTTCGGATCCAAAATCCTTCATCAGATTCTGGAATCCTCGGAGCAGCAGAGCCCAATGGTAAACACACAGGGTACTTTAAGGCCATTATGTTCTCCGCTCCCTGGAAATGATTTCTAAACACTGTCGTAAATCCCAACACTCGTCACGGAGGCCAGACGAGAGCCCTCTTCTACTTCAGACCCAGATAAACACTTCAAAGCGGACCGACTACTCAATTCCAGAGTGCAATTATATGTAGGCATGTTGGGTTTACTTTGCCACTGAAACTCAAACAGAGCGTACAATAAGAGAGGTGTCTATTAATATTATCGCCACCCACATGCTAATGGCTCCTGCCAGCTTTACCCTCGTTGACTCAGTCGACTCTTTAAAAAAAAAAAAAAAAAAATTTATATAGAGGACGTCTCTTGAGTAAACAGAGCCAGAAAAGAGCGATGACATGACTCGGTGAAGTACAGGAGGTTTCCTTTCTCTCTGCAGTTGGAGTCATCATCAACGCATCCATCACTTGCATGACAGGATCGGCAGAGACTAATCGCACCGAGGGCACATGCACTCACTTACGGGTAACAGCTTGGCAGACTTTCAGCTCTCTTGAGGCAAATTTGTGTTTTGCCGACTTATACGGCGTTCCCTCCCAAGGAATAATGAATGTTGTGGCAATGACTAGAACATCACCAGAGAACAATGTTTCCCAGAGTTCTCAAAGGTCATTGCGCTGCACTTGGGATTATTCCACCGCTGGAGAAGTGATCAGGTTCTCTTTCGAAGTTATTAATATTGCCATTAATAATTGCTAAGAGACGGAATAAGCATTACGAAAACGGAAACTCTAATGCAGATCCCGGATTTGGTAAAAAAAACTAGGCATCTTCAATGTGCCAACAAGGGGAAAAACACTAGACCGTAGGGGAAAACGCTTCTGACAATTGTACGGAAAAATGAGCTGTCATTTTAAAGACTGAGGACCGTTTGCCTAGTCGTTGCCCAGAAAGACTGGCTAATCATTGCACAATGGGCACTTCCATTCAGAAATGATTCCACAGGTAACACTAATGATGTGGTCAGATTGGCTGGGCATTTTTCACAGAAACTGCACGGTCATGGTAACTTTAGATGTGAAGAGCAGATTGACTGACTGCTTTGCTCAGACAGAGAGCATGGAGCACTTTCACATAAGTTTAAGGCCACGGAAGACAGAACGTCAACCCCGGACCCTTATTCACCTGAGGAAAGAGAATAACACAAAGACTTGATCCAACATCTCTGCAGGAGATCACAGTGTTCCTCCCTTTCTCCCATCTCCTTTCTGCGAGAGGTTGCTTGTTTCTCTCCGGGGAGCCATATACAAGTGGAGGAGGGAAAGGAACTTGAACCAACCAAATTAAACACATGAAATAAGAGGGAAAGTGTTGTCATAGCATCTTAATGACTCAATGAAACCTCTGTAAACCCTGTTGAATTTGGGCCCTGAGCTGTAAATTGAGATGTCCTTGCGGGCTTTTGATGTCATGTGAAATATAAGAGTATTATGAAAGGGAAACGAAAAAAAAAAAAAACTAATTTTGGTGGAAATTTGAATGACAGGTACTTTTAATATACCATAAAATGGGAAGGTTTTAGTGATGAAGGATAAGCTGTGAAGTTAAACATGTTTACTTTACAATCTTATTTAATTTACTTATCATTAAATATATTGTCTCCAAAAATAAACCCGATATGTAAAGGATAATATCCACTAGAGTCAGTTGTTTTGCAGAATCAACGTCATTAGGATGATTAGGAACCCAATGCAAAGTGTCTAGATGACTCAAACTCACATTATCCCACTTATCACATATTTACTTTCCACAAAATATATAAATTATGCAACATTATTAGGTGAAAGAATGTAGTTGTTTGGACATTAAATATGTGGTTTATTTAAGCGCTTATGTGAAAATGTGATTCTACTATTTTGGAGATGAGATTTCCAGTCCGTCATTGGCCGTTCATCACCAGTGTTGTGCTAGTTACTGAAAAGTAGTAGCTAGTTACAGTTAAAAGTTACTTAATTCAAAAAGTAACTCAGTTAGTTTATTGATTACTTGCACCAAAAAGTAATGGATTACTGTTAAAAGTAATTTTTGAGTTAACGTTTTTAATGCTCTCATTAATGCCCTTAAGTGCTGCATGGAGAATACACTGTCGATCAGCTTCACAGTTTTAAATAATTTGCATTCTTAAACTAAAACACAAAACAAACTTAAGTAAAAAGAAATTTTAAACACTTATTTATTGAAGTCAGACCAGCAATACAAAAATGAAAAATCACAAGGTTATAAACCAGCTAAATAATATATTCAGAACAAAAAAGATAAAACTAAAGTCACTTCAGTGTCATAAAAGTTTGTATTTAACCCTTAAACATGTTCTTTCACAACTTGAGTATGAAAATTAGCAACAACATACAACAAACAGAAAACCTTTATTACTAGACAACCATAAATTGTATGCGGGCAGCACGGTGGCGCAGTGGGTAGCACAATCACCTCAGAGCAAGAAGGTCGCTGGTTCGAGCCCCGGCTAGTTCAGTTGACATTTTTGTGTGGAGTTTTTATGTTCTCCCCGTGTTTGCGTGGGTTTCCTCTGGGTGCTCCGGTTTCCCGCACAAGTCCAAAGGCATGCACTATAGGTGAATTGGGTAAGCTAAATTGTCTGTAGTATATGTGTGTGAATGAGTGTGTTTTCCAGTCATAGGTTGCAGCTGGAAGGGCATCCATTGCGTAAAACATATGCTGGATAAGTTGGTGGTTCATTCCGTTGTGGCGACCCCAGATTAATAAAGGGACTAACCTGAAAAGAAAATGAATGAATGAATAAATTCTATGCATTCTAAACAAAACAAAAAATAACTGCTCAAAATTAAATCTATGGGCAATTTTCAAACTAACCCCAAATTAAATGTGGTATGTCAGCAACGTATGCAAAGTAAGCATTTTTCTGAGCAATACAGTACAACCCTATACATTTAAATAACGAGTTCTGAAATATTACAGAAAAGTGTCACTGTGCCTACTAAACTAGTCAATTTTGTTATGCAGATAACAAATGTGTGCTTATTTATTTGACACAACATACATAGTAGTATTAGTAATAGTAATTAATAACAGTAACATTAATAGTCTCTCGCGTGCATCTAGACTGTTTCTCAATTCCAAGAACGCAGAGAACGAACTTGCGTTCTTGTGAAGACCGGTCTTACCAGGTTACCTAAGAGACTTCGAGAACACAGAATGCGTCCTGTGAGAAATGAGATGCTGTGTTCCACCTTATGGTCACTTTACGGGTTTTAAATGGAAAATTATTATTATTCAATGATTTATTGTTTTCCCATTTTCACAATATATATTATGCATAAAGACTTTACAAATATACCTTTGCACAATACAAATAAAACTAATTTTAATAAAACTTTCAGCAAATAAACACTCTTAATGTGTTTATGCCTCTATTAAGATTTTCATGGTAACGTTTACTTTCACAATCTCATTCAGGAAGCTCCTGAGGTAAATTAGTTATATCTCTGAACTTTAATAATAAATCTATATAAAATGCTGCGCTTCCCACCTCCAGTCACAATGATTTATGGGACTTCTCGAGCGAGTTTGGTGCTCAAGTCTGCATCGGTGCATTCTCGATACCATGAACACATCCGGGAACTTTCATGTGTCCTCTGTTCTTGCGGTCTTGAGTTTTGGAACTGAACTTTGACAGTTGATGATAACGTTACACGAGGACACAGGATCGCTGAAGAACGCATATTGAGAAACAACCTTAGTCTCTTTCGCATGCACCTGGTTTCTCTGCTTTGACTTGACTTTTGTCCAGTCTAGCGCCTCGTACGTGATGCATCTTCTTAGCTTATTTCGCATATTGTAATGGTAAAGGAGTTAATATATTTAAAAAGTAATGTGTTACAGTATTAGTTACTGTCAAAAGTAATGTCGTTACAGTAGCGCATTACTATTAACACGTTATTGCCCAACACTGCTCATCACTCATGTAACCTGAACAAACAAAACAAAATAACAACAAAAACAAATCCTGACATTAAGACGAACACAGTAGCATTAATAAAAAAGGACCATTATTTTCAGTGACCATACATACCTATAACAGATGCAAGATCAAGCAGCTCATTTGTATGAAAGAGTCCTGGATAAATTGCCTAGTTATAGGGAGCTGTGTAATAATAAAATTATAATACAGTTGAAATCATAATTATTAGCACCCCTGTTTATTTTTTCTCCAATTTCTGTTTAATGAAGAGAAGATATTTTTCAACACATTTCTAAACATAATAGTTTTAATAACTCATTTCTAGGCCCACACGGAATCTGTGCGCGCAGAATTCCGCAGATTTTCTGCAGAATTCCGCAGATTTTCAGCCCATTAATAATTCTGTTTATTTACTTGAGTAAATGTGTGTAAATCTGAATTTATTCAGCTTTCTAATTACACATATTTCACATTTTAAGGTTTTAGTTATGAGACTCCCAAAATAATTCCGCAGAAATCCACAGATTTTTACCAAAATTCTTCGCAGAAATTGCAAAAAACGTCCGCAGATTCCGTCTGGCCCTGCTCATTTCTAATAACTGATTTATTTTAACTTTGCCATGATGACAGTAAATAATATGTTACTAGATATTTTTCAGGACACTTCTATACTGCTTAAAGTGACATTTAAAGGCTTAACTAGGTTAATTAGGTTAACTAGGCAGGTTAGGGTAATTAGGGCCAAAATTGTATAGCGATGGTTTGTTCTGCAGACCATTAAAAATTAGCCTAAAGGGGCTAATAATTTTGACCTTAAAATGGTTTTTAAAAAATGTAAAACTGCTTTTATTCTAGCCAAAACAAAACAAAAAAGACTTTCTCCAAAAGAAAAAATATTATCAGACATACTGTGAAAATTTCCTTGCTCTGTTAAACATCATTTGGGAAATATTTAAAAAAGAAAAAAAAATTCAAAGGGAGGCTAATAATTCTGACTTCAACTGTATATTATAGTACTGCAGTTTTGTGCACTTTGTTTGAGCCAAGTTTGGTCTTTACTTTGGTTGAGTTGGTTTGAAAGCTTTTTCTTCAGTCATTAGAGAACGGTAGCTGAATATGAAGATTGTAGGCATGTTACTGCTGATTGAGGATTACGATGAGAATGTCTTTGCTTCATTAGTAGCCACATTTCTGAAGCAGAAGCAAAAGGATTGTTCGATGGGTTGTATTCTCATGACTGTTGCTGGAATACAGGGCCTGTGGATTGTTCTCTTTTGTGCCAAATGATTTGTTATTGTGTATCCGCCCAATCAACATATACAAACCCATCAATGTCTCTTTCAATTTTTTTCATGTAGTTGTTCCTCAACATACAATTCTGAGTTCCAGAGCCAAAATGTAATAGAGGCATTTGCTCTGATCCATTCCCTGACTCAGTCGATCAGTGTAAGGAAATGCTATTAGCTCTTCAAGGCGGTGGTTCCCCGTACAGTCAGCAGCTAGCAGTTAGTGAACAGGAACGCTGAACGTTTCCCATCGTTTTGACCCTGAACTCCTCCCTCTCTTCTCCTCAGCTTCATTCAGTGTGTTAGCGAAGTAATCCTTGAGTAGTTTCCCATATGTTTGCAGCCTAATGGCGGTCTTTATCCTATAAAATGTCTTTGTTGACCACTGAAGGAAGTTTCCTCATTATTTGGTACCGCTTGAGTCTTTACACTGGGGAAAGACACATCAAATTAGCTTAACATCATTAGCATACCTGTATCAAGATGTCACGGCTGCGCAGCTACAGAAAGCTGATGTTGTAAATATAAGTTGCTATGTTATTATGCACAGTGAATTGATTGTACTTTAGGATGGTGTGCGGTCAGTAACCATTTGGAAGATTGACGCAAATTGTTGCTAGATGTTGTATCAGGCCTTTGAGAGCACTGAGAGAAATACAGGTTTGGGATAAGAACTGGAAATGGTTAACAATCTAAACATTAAGGTACCAATATAAAGCAATTCTCACAGCAAAGTTTTTTTTCCCACTTTGGCTGTGTGTCCACTGAAGTATTTTTTGTCAGAGGTGAGCTCTTTTTCAGTTGTTTTCAATGGGAACAATGTTTGTTGTGGTGGTGGTAATGGTGGTGGTGTTGATTTCTTTTTATTTTGTAGTTTCCAAGTGTCAAAGAATGTTCAGCTTTGGGTAAAACCCAGTTCTCATGAATGGCACTTTTTTAGCCAGCTGTCCAGTCACAATAAAGCTTCTTATGGCTCGTTTTCACTGACTGGTACACTACGGTACGGGTCAGTACGGGTCACCTTTATCAGGGTTGCGTTTCCACTACAAAGGGTACTCTTTTGGTGAGCGTGGTGTATGACAAAGAGTTTCAGTCGACGTCATTCTCGCTCAAAAAAATGTCTACAGTAAAGCTGTATGGGTCGTTCACAAATCATATGAGAAGCACTTCTCACAAAACAGATGCTTTAAACATAAATACTTGTGTATAAATGTTTATTACTAACCTTTCTATGAACATGATTTGATTATAACTGCAGGTCAATGACAGTGTGAAATAGCCTACTGTAACGTCTGCAATTTTATAAAATAAATAAATAAATGCAACATATATGAACACATACAGACCCTTACAGTCTCTGATATGTTATCAATTAGAGAAAAACTACACACAGCATTCATTTAGTCCTTATTTGAGTTCAAAAACAACATGCAACATAGCCCACAGTCAGTGCAAACCTCTCATCTCTGTCTGTAATCTTCACCGGCACATGTAGCCACTGTTAGAGAATGAATCCGTCATTCCGAGTTCATAATAGTCCAAAATGCGATGAACGTGGCAGTTTGTTCATGATTCAGATTGCTGAAACAATTTGCTCCTGTGTTATGTCAGGCTTCTTTTTTTTTCGCGCTTCACTCTCGCGTTTGTCCTTTTCTTTTCTGAAAGGATCAGACGTCGAAGACACTTCAATAATCACACACACGTTATTATCATCAGCTCAAGAAGTTTGTTATATCAAATATAGATGCGATCACAGACTCCCTGGAGAAAGAAAAAAACGCTCGCACTTTTAGACGGTCTCGTAAAGCACAAGCAGGACACAGCAGATTTTGTTCTTCTTGGCTTTGTGGCTGTACATCAAGACAACGACAAGGTTTGTTTGAGCTCGGGTTATCCATGGGTTGTTATTATATGCATATAGTTTTACGGTGTAATGTCTTTGGCCTCGGCTCTGTATTAAAAACATGGCGGTTCCTTTGTTTTTATTTTGGCTAGCTCGGCTATAAAAGCGTACCGAATTAGACCGTACCGTACCACTCAGTGGAAATGCGCCATTAAAAGGGGTTTTCATAGTTATACCATATAAGAACCAATTTCAGACCCGTAGCTATGGGGAGGGTCAGGTGGTTCGAAAAGACCCATCCCTCACTGACAAGGGTCCATAATTTATCCCAATCATGAGGTCATTTGTCATATTTTGACTGCTATGCCATCCTAAATAGCCCATCGAAAAAAGGTTGTTGTGACTTCACCTTATCCGTTTTGGCCAATGCAAACAACTCGTTTTCATGAGTCCAACATCCAGCTTTGCAAGACAACATACAATCTGACATAAGTAAAGTCCTCTTTCACTACTGTATTGTTTTTAAATACAGAAAACATTTTACAAGTGGCTTTTAATCTAAATCTTGAACCTTATTTTTAAAACAAAAAGTGATGAATAAAAAAGGTTATCATATTATGATATTATTATAATGAATTTGAATACTAATTAGGTTATAGTTGTTGTTATTCATGATTTTTCAAATGTACTTTTTTACAAGAGAGGCTACAAAAATTGTGAAGCTTTACACTATTGTTAATAATATTATTATTATGTTTTAATCTTTTATTATTCAAATGGCCAAATTCTGACAGGAAAGTTGAATGTGCTGGCCAATTTGTAATTTGCCTAATAAATGACAATAGGCTACAGATTTTAATTTAAAACTTAATTTAACAGATTCCTTTCTTTTTTTTTAATGATATATGATGTAATACATTTGTATATTAAAAATAAGTATTTATTCATATTTCTTTATTCTAAATCTTTAGGGATTATAGATTTTTGTACATCGAAAAATATGGTTATGATGACCACCCAACAAGCTAATCCAGCAAAAAAAAGTGCTTAAAAAATATCTCTAAAGGTGACCCATACTGTACCGTATTGTACAATTATGCATTATAGAAATTTTATATATGCATTATAATCATAAAATGCAATATTTAAATCTCATAATTAAATAGAAAATTAGGCGAATAACTGCAAAGGTCCATTTTTTGAGAAAAAAATAACCACCCCTTTCATCAGGCTGGCTACAGGCCTGCATTTTGTTTCCTCAAAGTACCTTTAATGGATCAGTTCATAAAGGAAAAGCATTTTTCTAAAGGTTTTTGCACACTGCAGTCCGAAATTTCAGTATGCGTTTTTTTGTATTCATATGCGGAAATTTGTCACATAAACAAACCTTGCACACTGAGTCCAATGTGTATTAATTAATTCATTACAAAAAAATGCAAAACATTCATTCATTCATTTTCTTTTCGGCTTAGTCCATTTATTAATTTGGGGTCGCTAGAGCAGAATGAACCAGCAACTTATCCAGCACATGTTTTACGCAGCGGATGCCCTTCCAGCTGTAACCCATCACTGGGAAACAACCATACTCTCTCATTCACACACATTACGGACCATTTTAGCTTACCCAATTCACCTGTACCAAATGTCTTTGGACTGTGGGGGAAACCAGAGCACCCGGAGGAAACCCACACAAACGCAGGGAGAACATGCAAACTCCACACAGAAATGCCAACTGACCCAGCCGAGGCTCGAACCAGCGACCTTCTTTCTGTGAGGCGACAGGACTACCTACTGCGCTACCTAATTCAAGCAGTGAGACATTGTTCTCCTCTCTCTTCTTTAAAGTAGAAAAAGAAAGAGGAATAGCCTGCGTATTGTGTTCATCCAATACTGCATAGAGAGAAAAGAGAGTTCAGCTCATTATCAAAGAGCTGCGCTGGATTATCCCAAAATGCAAAGTTTATTTCAGGAAATCAGTGGAATTTTAATATATTGCTTGTGATACTTCACACATTCATGTATGTAAACAAATCCTGAACAGAGACTGGCAGTAATAGATGGCAGCTGCGTTGACATGTCGAAGCAACGGAACAAAAGCGGACCATGCTTTCTATTATAATGTCTGTAGGCAGTACGTCAAATGTATGGACACACACACACCAAACAGCACCAGGACAGAGGTGCGCCAGTCACTAAATCCAGCACATAAGGGTTCTCAACTGTCTGCCACATTCTGTCTTTATTTTATGCACTGTATTTGACATAAAATTATCTGTAGCTCAAGTGACGGCATTCTGTATTTAGCTTTTCGCTTGTACGGTGGATCTGAACTGTCAAAACACCTCTCAAAGCATTTTTCGGATGCCAAAAGTGAAAAGATCGAAACCGGTTCGAATTTTTTTATGACAGACGAAAGTTTCGGAGACAGTGTGTGAATACGACTGACACAACTAAGGTTGAATTTTTTTTTTTTAACGTGCGAAAATTACGGACAAAAATTTTGGATTGAGTGTGCAATAACCTTAACAGTTGAGTATTTTTAAAATATCTAAAGCAGCCATTTTCAATCTCGTAGATAATATGTTGATAGATTTTTTTATTTCAATCATGTTGCATGGATGTTAAAGATTGTGTAGAACTGGTGATTATTTTGTCGAACTATAGTGATTATTTATTTAAAAAAGTGTATGCATTTTACCAAGAGCGCTGGCATTTAAGGCTGCATAAAAACATGTTTTTTTTGCTTCAGTGGTGAAAATAAGTTAAAAGCGATATGCTGAACATCCCAGCTTAGCCTCAATAACAAAATAAGCACACAACAATTTGACAGTGGTGACAAAACAGTGGTTTTAAAAGTTTTTCTTTTCCAGAAAGTTTACTTTGGCAAGCATTTCAAACTTCCAGGCAAACTTTGTTTTTGTCCTGACCAGTTTACCCTTCAGTTTTACTTGAAGTACTATATAACAAGGCCCTAAATGACACATATAAGATCAGCTTTATAAAGAATCTGACAGAAAATTCTTCTTTTTTTCTATTAAATTGTTTCAATAAGTTCTTCAATCGATCAATTCCAGTTTAAAAGTATTGAGTTTACATTCTCATCATTTTGTTTCGTGTTTTTCAGGAGTTAAACCAGAAGTCTGGCATTGGGGATGAACAATATCTATAATATGTCCTAACAAAAAGTGCAATTAAGGCCAAGATCAATATATTAAACACCCCCCTACAGTTTTCCCCACTGCTGGAATACATCAACACATTGGCAAGCGCATCCTAAGCTAAAATGATACAAAATCCTGACCCGACCAGAGCATTTATAATTGATAAATGGGAAAGGGATCTCAATATCGAGAGCAGTATTTACTTCTGGACACAAATCTGTAAGTATACCTCCATTGTGTCCAAGAATACAAACAGAAAGTTAATCCAATATAAGGCTCTTAGCAGAATAAATAACACAGAGCACAAGATAGCCTTCGCATCATGGGATTCACAGTTCACTTAATACGACTAACAATTGCATCAGGTTCTGCCCTCCCATGTATCACTTTTGGAAAGAACTATTAGTTGTTTTTCTTGTTTTTTTTTCTTTGTATTTCCTCATGTCTAGTTTGGCAGTTTCTTTGTAGCATAGGCTTCATCTAAATTTTTGCAGTATTTTTAAGACAATAAAACTTTAATGTATACAGTGGAACTGCTGCCAGAGTATTTTATTTAATTATGTAAGAGAACTAAAATGAATAAATTAGAACAAGTTAGTGCACTCTAAAAATGCTGGGTTGTATTTACCCAATGCTGGGTTAAATTTGGACAAACCCAACTGTTTATTATACGAATCTCTTGGTTTTCTTCAACCGAAGTTCGGCAGACAATATCATTGGTATTTGATCCTTTTTATATGTGTTTATTTTAGTTGCCCTTCTTATTTAAAGCAGTTTTTTGCTCCATTTACCTCTTCATGTACTCCTTGACGTATGCAACTGAATTACTTTTTTGTTCCAAGGATTACAGCGGAAAGTGGCCGTAGGTCCTTTCAATAAAAAGCTTCTTTTAGATTTTTTAGACTTGTTCTTTTAGATCAATTAAGACATTTAGTCTTTTCAGGACTCATTTATCTTCATTTTTTGGAAACAGCTTGTAAATATTATTAATTCTATTTCCGATTTAAATGCTTATTATTTATTTGTATATCAAATTGTTTTTACTTTTGATGATATGTTTTTGTTTGCTTAGGCTTTAGACTGTGGGAAGTGTTTCAGGTAAAGTGTGCTGCTTATTTGTTTGTCTGTTTGTTTGTTTGTTTGTTTGTTTGTTATGTTTAGCTTTATGTGTGTTAAATGTGTTGTACTCTGTTTGATTTATGTACTTCTTAGGGACCCCCTCGAAAATGAGATGGTTCATCTCAAGGCGTTTAATAAATTCAAATTAATTTGGTCAAACTTGTTTTTCTTTTAAAACATTGCATCAGTGGAATTTGATACCTCAATCTGTTAGAGAATGTGTATTTTAATTTTAAGAAATGGCTTCCTAATAGTCAACATTGTGAGGCTTTTTGATGTTGTTGTGGTTGTTTATATGAGTATTGTTTTTATTTGAATTTGTATTATTGTTAAAGTCCTTGTGAACCGGAAGCTGCGATCATTGTTCTTTTCGTAGTGTGACGTAGTTCTAGGGAAACGGAATTTTAAATGAGCAAACAGTGGGCGTGGCTTGTTATTTCTACCACGGGCTGAATGGATGTAGTAAAGTAGGCATTTCATTCAGAAAGATTGGGAAAGGGGTTTTAGAAGAGTTTTTACAATCTAACAGCTCTAACGCTCTTTACCTCAAAATCACATAATATGATAAATTAACTGAAAACAAACAAGAAGTGCAATTTCAGATTTCAATTAAAGATTAGAAAGGTTTTTTTTCTTAATGACATGCACAGATGAAATATTCACCACAAAACTAGCAATGTGGGCTAACAAAATTATATGGTTAGTTTTGATTTCCTGGGGACTTTAACATCTGGCTAAGGAACCACCACTGAAAACTAGCCTTTGGGATAATTTGGGTACATTTATGTTCTTGGGAAAAGTTGATTATGTACACTGTCCCTTTTTGTGAAATAAATAAATAAACTAAACTGTGACACTGTGTTAAAAAGTGTCATTTTTGAATTTATTTTAAAAAACGAAGCCAACATTGGGTTGGTCCATGTTTGACCCAACATTGGGATACTGTATGTTGTTTTGAGTATTATGACGTGTACAATGAGTGTATTATGGAAATTATTAGCATTCTTAGCATGTTGTGATTTTATGTATGAATTTCCCTCTGTACTATTTATTGTAGTCTTTTTATCCTATGTGGTTTACTGATTAATAGTAATATTAAATACAATAGTCATTTTTAATACATGATTAATAGTAATTTTCAATACACTCTTTCATTTGTTCAAATAAACCCTGTAATATGTATTATTAACATCTTGTCAGCATTAAAAGCATACAAATGGTGTATACAAACAGTTTAAGTATAGAAAATAGATTATAGGATTTATCAAACTAGCTTGATTTTGTTGTATTTATTTAATTAGATCAATTAAACATATCTTTTCATTTAGCACATTTGCTTAGATTTAGTTTTTTTTTTAAATAAAATGAAATAATTATTTATTCAATTTAATTTACTTTAATTATTTTTTATTTAGTTTTTTTAATTGACTCACAGCAAGAAGTTCACTGGTTTGAGTCCCGGCTGGGTCAGTTGGTGTTTCTGTGTGAGGTTTTCGTTCAAGTGGGTTTCCTCTGGGTACATGTTCTCCCTATGTCCCTGTGGGTTTCCCCCACAGTCCAATCACATGTGGTATACATTAAATAAATTAAAATTGGCTGTGGTGTATGTGTGTGAATGTGGTGTGTGTGGGTGTTTTCCAGTGCTGGGTTGCAGCTGGAAGGTCATCCGCTGCGTAAAACATATTCTGGATAAGTTGTCAGTTTATTCCTCTGTGGTGACCCCTGATAAATAAAGGGACTAAGCCGAAGGAAAATGAATGAATGAACTTACATTCTAGACACAATATATTGCAAGTTACATTGTCACACAGCTATGTGATTCCTTCCTGAATGTATGTGAACATACAGCCGAAGCCGAAGGTGTCACAAATCACCAGCGATACAGCCTGTGCAGATCGCTGGTAAACACACAGTTCGCTAGCAAACTAGAAATCTGCTTGGAAAAGAACTACAAAATCCAGTCATGCACCACTTACACACCTGGCCTAGATCCCGTCTGATTGCAGACACTCACAGCTGAAACCGTTGAACTGATTACATGAAATATGTCAGCACACAGTGTCTTGTTGCAGAGTCTTGTTGCAGAGTCTTGCAGAGTCTTGTTGAACAGTTTTGTGAACATTATGATGTGTTTTCCTTGCCTTGTCTTGCCGTGTTTTTGACCCTCACCTTGCTTGTTTGTTTACATTGCCTGCTGCCTGCCTCTACTGATTCTCGCCTGTGTATTTGACTACGACTTTGGATTTGCCTACATACATCTGTTTGCTCCTGATTGTGACCATTGCTTGCCTGATCATTTTTAATAAACCTGCGTTTGGATCTTCACTCCCTGTTGTCAGCATCCAGTTCACATTACAGAAGAATCAGCTTGTTGTGTGCTGGCTTTATATTCCATGTAATCTGTTCATGAGCGGCTTCAGCTTTGAGTGTATGCAATCAGACAGGATCTAGGCCAGGTGTGTGTGTGGTGCATGACTGGATCTTGTAGTTCTTTTGCTGGCAGATTTGTAGTTCGTTAGCGAACTGTGTGTTTACCAGTGATCTGCACAGGCTGGATCGCTGGTGATCGTGACAGAAGGAAAATGGAATGAATGAATGAAGTTGGTGGTTCATTCCTCTGTGGCAACCCCTGATGAATAAAGGGAATAAGTCGAAAGAAATTAATGAATTATTTATTTTTTTATTTTTTTATTTGTATATGTATGATATTTGTTTCTTGTTTAGTATATTTTATATTGTTTTATATTTAGTTTTATTTTGTTATATATTAATTTATTTGGTATTTGTTTAATTGAGCATTTGTCTTTTTTTTTTAAAAAGGGCTCAATAATATCTACATATAATAAACTTCAATTAAACATATAAAAATAATAAATAAAATATAAGGGAAAAATGCATTAAACAAAATATTTGTAGAACAAGTATTAGTAGAAGTAGTATTATTACGAAACAATTGGCTGGTGGGTTTTATTTTCAGAGTGAAACTAATATATATCTTTCACACTGTATGTGAAGTCGTCCATAAGGGTGTTTAAAATCTTGTTTTGGTGCAAATTCACACATGGTGTCATACATAGGCCTAAAGACTGGATTCAGAAAAATGAATTACAGCACCTCAGCTCACTAAAAAACCTGCCTATATTGTTTCAGCTCCATCAAACACAAACGGTTCACCTGCTAGTGCCAAAAGCGCCAAAGCGTGTCCCCACTGTTTTAAGAGGAGGACATTACTCTGCAGGAGCGTTTTACACTTTAGGGAGGATGTCCGTGAATGATTTGGGCGTCTCTGAGTTTTTCTTGGCCTCGGCCGGTCACTGTTTTGCTGCTTTGATGACTTGCTTGTGTGTAAAGGGTCAGCACTGAAAGGAGAGCTTTGCGAAGGAAATGAAACATTGGTCATTAGGATCAAATCCAGCTTCACTCCCTCTCAGCTGATACATTACCAAGTGATTAGTGAATAAATTCATCTTTAATATTCATTTGCATGAGCAATCCGGTTATGTCCATTTATTGCATTGCTCGGGTCAGGAGCCACATTCATATACGTTAAGAACGCACATAATTCTTAGACTCGAGAGATTCGGTGTAAGTTACTTTGACACCACCATGGCACTTCATCTTGAATATGTATAGCCGGGGTTGGCAGCGCTGCCGTGTAGAAGGTGTAGATGCACATTCGTCTCTACTAAGAGGTTCATCCGAGTCCATAGGCTGACACGAGAGTGAGTGTTGTGTGTCTCCATTGTCTAACAAGGCAAGGAACTGAGTCCAGATTTAGTCACCTTGTCAAGAACTAATGATCCACGGTATTACTGTTACACACTGAACACTGCTGTCATACTGATGTTACTGCGATGAGCTGAAAGGTTGCCTGTTTCCTGGTGTAAATTATATCTGTTAGGTTCCTTAAAGAAATAGTTTACCTGGAAAATGAGAGAAAAAAAAGTCTCTTATAATAATCCACACCTGTTTGTTTAAAAGTCTTCACATAGATTTGACAATTCCTGCACCAATAAACTCCAAAAAAGACATAAAGTTGGTCTATACGTATGGCTCACTGTAAAAGTTTAACTACATTTTTCTGTTTTTAGAAATTGTGCAGCTTGTTGGTAGTAAATCTATTTCATTGATTAGCACGGTATAACAGTACAGTTTTATTGTTTTAGCAATAAAGACGAATGTAAAGTGTAAAGTATTCAGCAGGTCTTGCTAGAGCAAGTGGTTCTGGAATTGAATGGCTCTTTTGAATCAGCTGTTTTTAGTGTGTTTCAGTTGTTTAAAGCTGTTTAAGCATGCATGATGCTCAAATAAATCTGCTTTCTTTGTCAAATTTATGTATGGGTCATAGATGTCCCCACCAAGTTTATTGTACAAAATGACAGCCATTCCCTTTTTACCATTTCACCTGCAAATCTACTTCTTTTTTTAAAGTTCTAAAAACAAATCAAAGGGCGTCACGATGGCACAGTGGGTAGCACGATCGTCTCACACCAAAAGGGTCGCTGGTTCGAGTTTGCATGTTCTCCCCTTGTTCGCGTGGGTTTCCTCCGGGTGCTCCAGTTTCCCCCACAGTCCAAAGACATGCGATATACTGTAGGTGAATTGAATAAACTAAATTGGCCTTAGTGTATGTGTGTGAATGAGAGTGTATGGGTGTTTCCCAGTGTTGGGTTGCGATGCATGTCAGTAGCTATGTTTCCATCCAAAAATGCGAATGAACTTTTTGTGCAAAACTGGATTTTCACATAAAAGACGTGGAGCACAGACGCTCTTGATTCTGGAGGTCATTATTAATATAATAACACTAATACTTAAACGGTAAGGCGTTTTAGAATGACCAAAACAACATTTCAGATGTTTTACAATGTGCTCAGCCTGCTAGTTTGTCCATTCACACACATTTTTATCATCACATGATCTCTTATAACAAAATCACATGGCCTTTTTTTAATACGCATACTGGAATTTGTGCGGTAAAAATGTTTCCATCATAGTTTATGCGCATCTTTTCTTAACGAATAAAAAGTTTATCCTACTCAGTTATGTGCATATGTTTTTTTATGCGCATATGCAAAATGCGCATAAACATAGGTGGATGGAAACATAGCTACTGATGAGAAGATGACTGATGTTTACTGCATTATGACCGAAATGACCTTAAACACCCAGCAGGCACAGGAGGTAAACATGACATCAGATTGACATGGTCTAACATTGTTGCATTGTTGCAAAATTGCATTTTGTTTGGAGATAAAAATCAGGTTGACATTAGAACCCAAAGTCAGGCCGACGTCAATGTCCATTGTCTGATGTTGGATTTTGGTCACTTTCTAACATAACCTAAAATCAACCAAATATCAATGTCATTTGACGTCGTTATTGGACATCAAAACAACGTCCTTAGACGCTGGCTAGACATTGAATTTTGGTCACCTGACATCACAACTTAATTCTAACCTAATATTAATGTCTTATGACGTTGTGTGCCTGCTGGCCAATAACTAAATGCACTACAGAATGTTACGTTTACACACATCTACAAATTACATGTAAATGCATCAGCTTTTTACAGTGTAATACTCATTACACACTACTCTTGAGTACTTTTGCAAGGTCTACTTTTTACTCATACTTTGAGTAATATTTACAACAGATACTTTTACTCTACACTGCACTACATTTTTAGGCAAGTAATGGTACTTTTACTTAAGTATAATTTTTCAGTACTCTTTCCACCACTGCCTGCAATCAGTCAACACTAGAATGAAAAGTTATGAATGTAATAAAATATTATTCAAATGGAATTCAAATAATAATTAGAAATCTATTTTGACATAATATAATAAAAAAGTTAATTTACTTATCCTCATTTGATTTTCATTTCAGTGGGACAATTGTAAAAATTTACTATTTACTTTTCCTAATTATTTATTCTTTATGTGTCTTCATTATTATTTTTATTATTTAAGTTTTATTTATATTTTTTACAACTACTTAACACAACAAATGTGGCACCTGTGTCACAAGTCTGTAACATAAAATGTCCTTTATTCTCATGTATCACGTAACCAAGCCCCGTAGCATGAAACCTATCTGAACTGCACTAACGATTCCTATAACATGAAGCAAATTAAAATGGAAAAATGTGCTCAACGAACAAACAAAACAATCGTAACAAGCATGACACATTCATTGCTATGAAGTACAGCAATAAGTCCAGTTTACGACCAGTGCTCTTTGACATCCCGTCCATAGGGAGTGTAGTGTAGATTTGGAGGCTTGGCTTTACTCGTCTGGCTCTGCTGCAGCAGAATATAATTCACATTAGTATAGCCGTAAAAGAACGCTTGATTTGTCCACGTATTGTGTTTTCAAATTGTCAGCAAGCCTGAAATTCGCTTTCCCGCTTTGAAATGGAATTAAAAATGTCTCTTAGCTCGACAAAGTGGAAACCCAGACTTTGGTCACTTGTATATCAACCAGCACAGAGCAGACGGGGTCGGACATCGAAGCTGAACCCGAATCCTCTGCATTTGCCAGAAGCCTTGAGCAGCTTTGAGAATGACAGTGTCTGGTTTCTCTCTCCCTGATATGAGGCCACTTCACAGTTTCTGAGACCGGACTAATATCAAATCTGGACCGGGGCCAAATTTGGCCTACAGTTAAATCTCAACATTTCCTCCGTGTTTCCCATGGGTTCGCATACACCAGGCTCGTTGGTGTCTTCGGACAGACAGATTTAGGTGTAGGTTCTGGAGTGGAATTACACAGATCACAGCCGCCAGGATAAAACATTCACTCTTCTGTCCATTTGTTATAAAATATATACTGTTAGCGGAGCCAGTTTAGCCCTAAGTGACAGGTACCAGATAAACTCGACATGTTCGCTAAACCCCTGACATAGCTCTTTTCACCTCTCAGGCGAAAAACAAGTTATAAAGAGCCCTCTGGATGACTCAGAGACCTTCGGAAAGCGGTGGAACTGAACCTCAAACCTCCCATATGGGCTGCATGTGCTGGGAAATCCTGGGCTATAGTGCCTCCAAACCCCGCTGCCATCGGCCGCCATAAAATCACTGCATAAACGACACAATCTTTAAATTTTAATACACCACTCAAATGTCAACTGTAGGCTCAATCAATAAAATAACGTGACTCATTGAATCATAAAACGGATGAAACGATGGAATAATTAGATGCAGATAATCTACTTTCTCATTATGAGTGTGAATAAACAAATCCAGCTGCCCTCGAGACAGCTGCCCTTTGGATGCATTGAAACTGGGTGATCATGCTGAGTTGCGTGGCTCTCTCTCATGGGTTAAAGGAAGGCACGACGGATAGAAGAGCATTGAGGTCTGAGCTAAACAGCATTGTTTCTGGGGTCATTGTGACTGTTGTGTAGTCTGTTTTATAGGGAAACAGACAGCTTTATCAGATTTCTGTGCACTGAAAATTTTTTTCCTTCATACTTTAAAGTAATTAATACTTCTTTTAGACATTTCGGATATTTATGTTATTTTGCTTTGTGCCATCAATTATGTCTTTTTTTTTTGGGTGCCAAAGAAGGTCAATGTATTATTTATTATTTAATCCTTGTGTTTGATTTTATTTTATTTTATTTTATTTTATTTTATTTTATTTTATTTTATTTTATTTTATTTTATTTTATTTTATTTTATTTTATTTTATTTTATTTTGTTTGATTTTATTTTATTTTATTTTATTTTATTTTATTTTATTTTATTTTATTTTATTTTATTTTATTTTATTTTATTTTATTTTATTTTATTTTATTTTATTTTATTTTATTTTATTTTATTTTATTTTATTTTATATTATTTTAAAGAGCCCCTATTATGCATTAAAAATATAATATTTTGGTTTTGGGTGTCTCCAGCAACATTAGTCTGATATGCATACAAGGTCAAAAAGCACTTTCATTGTTATTGTAATTATCCCAATGACTCCCATATATTTCGTTCAGCGATTCATTTGTTCCCAAACCTCTCCTTAGCTCGATGCTAATCTGCGCTGATTGGTCCGATGACCCAGTCTGTTGTGATTGGTTGACTGCGTTCAGCGTAAGACAGAGAGAAATGCCCAGCATGACTTATCAACAAGTAGTCAGAGTGCAGAGTGTATGTGTGAGCCCAATGCAGGAGTGCATTTAAGCAATGCAGTTTAACACCAGCATATTGCTCAAGAGAAAACAAGGAGGCAATCATTTAATCACGCTTACACTTGTCAAATGATGGAAGACATTGATCCATGAACCGTTTACTGTAAAGTTCCTGCCAAGCTCTGACAAAGTCCCATACATCAATAGTCTTTTCTGATTCTTACTTTACCAAACGGCCGATGAATCCCTAGTGTAGATTGCTGAAGCACTTGTCAAAAAAATGACGGGAACACAGCACAAGGCTGGGGCTAAAATGCTGAGGTATTTTTGCAAAAAATAAACTTCAACCACTGACTCTTCAAAGCCACATCTTTGGATAGGGAAAATAACAGTAACTTTCCCTCACACTTCAGAGCACAGCGTCTTCGTGACATGATTCAAACATGATCTGCTACAGTGTTTGTCTTCCTCCTTTTCTTTCTACACTCTCAGAAATAGAGGTGTGTGAGCTGTCACTGGGGTGGTACCTTTTCAAAAGGTACACATTTGTACTTAAAGGGTCCATATTTGTACCTCAAAATTATATATTAGTACCTAAAAATTTTAAGAGGAACACTTTTGTACTTTTAAGGTACTAATATGTACCCTTTAGGTATTAATATTGACCTTTTAGGTACAAATGTGTACCTTTTGAAAAGTTACCACCCCAGTGACAGCTCGCGTACCTTTATTTCTGAGAGTGTACAGTGTTTGTGTGTGGGGCCGGGGGTTTAAATTTTTCCGGGTCTGCGCGCACAACAAATGGTCGGGGCTTGAGTTCCGTATCGACATCACGCCGGCACGGCTGAAGACTCGTTACCACAGCGATTCATTCGAACCACTATGAGTCAAATCTTTTATAGATGAATCAATAGTTTTAAACACGGTGCACTTTCAAATTTAAGCCTTAGCTGGATATTTCACTTCACTTAAAGCTGTGTTACACACTGCATGAAAGGTCATTTTCAAAAACCCATAGGGGCTCTTTAAAAAATTGCAATTGTAATATATAGTCATTTTTTGACTGGCTTTATGGGTGATTGTTTGCCATACAGTTAAAATAAATTAAGCTTTCAAGCTTCAAAAGCAAAGACACAATAAAAGTATAATTAAGCAGATTCATGTGTATTAAATTATGAACAGACTAAGCATTTAATGCATCATTCATTGAAAATTTGCCTCACCATCTCTTGGCCCATCTCGTGCACTCTTACCAATCTTTATTTAGTTTTAAATACTAATAAAACAAAATGTATGGTTTTTAATAGAAATTTTCCACATGTTGTGTTTTTTCCTGAAATGTCCTCATTGGACGGTACTGAGGTTGATTATGTTGACTGCTACAAATATCTTGGTATCTGGTTAGATGGTAAACTATCGTTTGAAATTCACATAAATGAATTGCTCAAGAAGGTTAAACTCATATTGGTTTTCTTTACAGAAACAAATCTTCCTTTACGCACTCTTCAAAGGAGCATTTGGTCAAATTAACAGTATTACCAACTTTGGATTATGGGGATTTAATTTACAGATCAGCTTCAAAAACACTCCTTAAACTAGATGTTATTTAATACTCATCACTGTCAACTGTATTCTCTATTTAATTGGCCTTCTCTTCAATCACGTCGACAAAATTATTGGTTTCTTTTCATTCACAAACCTCTTATTGGGAAAACTCCACTATATGGTCACATTTTATTTTGATGGTCCGTTTGTTGAATTTAAGTTACATTGCATCTACATGCCAACTAATTCTCATTAGATTATAAGTAGACTGTTAGGTTGGGTTTAGGGTTAGTGTGAGTTGACATGTACTTGAAAAGTTTATTATTATCTGTTAAATGTCTGTTGAAGAAGCAGTATCAACATATATTAAGCAGACAGTCTACTAATACTCAAATGGACCATTAAAATAAAGTGTTACCCAATATATTAACATTCAGGAAACATGTCGAAATCTGCACTCTAGTAGTTTTTTAACCTTTGCATACCCAAAGATTGCACTTCATTAAGTCGCTCTTCTTTTCAGTTTTCTGCTGCTGATGCTTGGAATCATCTGCAGCAGACCTTAAAGCTCAACACTTTCATTCCACTATCATCCTTTAAAAATTCAATCCAGTCAGTAGTATAAGACCACTGTGCTTGTTTTTAGTTTTTCCTTGGTTATATATGTTATTATCTGCATTTGTGAAATTGTTATTATATTCTGTCCCTGCTGCTTTGCACTGTATCTGCTTTTTATGTTTCCTCTTGGCCAGGTCGTCATTGTAAATGAGAACCGGTTCTCAGTTGACTTACCTGGTTAAATAAATGTTATTATGACAGTAGTAATACATTTTTTGAAACGTTTTAAATGAAGCAGTTGATCCAATTCAGTTATTTAATATATTTCAATACATTCCACTGAAGAAAGAAAAGTCTAGGTTTGGTGTGAGTAAATGATGACAGAATTTTCATTTTTGGTTGAATTATCCCTTTAAGATATGATAAAAGAACGACTAAAACAAGACATGCAGTACATGCTTAAAAGTGTCTAGAACAGGCACATTCATATATAATGCGATGAAGTGTGTGACGCAGCAATGGCCCCTAGTTTAACTTCCCTGTCACAACATTCAAGCCCCTGACACTAACCGGCCGGATGTACCGTAAATGTCCTCCTGTAAAGCCACATAAAACCCAGAATGTCCACATATGACATGCAAGCATCTGCACATTTTTTTTTTAAAGTATCTGTCCTTTTTTACCTCGGTTGTTCTCTCTTTCTCCTGTGCTTGGACCTGTGCCCACTTCGCAGATCAACTGTTCTGAGATCCTGTATCTCTTCCTGTTTACACAGTGACCTGTGGAATGAGATGTGTGGATTGCATGGCCTGTTCAGCACTATAGGAATGCAGCTGTAAGCATGAACATGAGAGAATGATCACACCGCCATGAGGTCAGGGGCAAAACCCTTCACTAGATCAGGTGAGATAAATTAACTTGTTTAACAGTCAGTTAAGCTGAGATATTTGAGAGCCGTCTAGAGTAGTGGATGTGGGCATCCAGTGTAGAATCTTTGCCAATCACAGAGGCTGTGCATGTGCATTTCTTAATGAATTGCTTTCTCTTTACGAGGTGAAAATGAGAATGAAAGATTGGAAGAGAGGATGATTTCTTTTTTCATATGGGTTCAGTAGGAGTTTGTGTTTGTGTGTAAATTTGTGTTGTTTTAGGGCGTACTCACACTATGCTATCCGAACTGTGCCCAGGCCCGTTTCCCGGATCGCTTGAGAAGTGTGAGTGCTCTGAATCGGGCTCAAGCACGGTTCACTTGGGCAGCCCTGGCCCGGTTGGAAGAGGTTGGCCTGAGCACAGTTCACTTGGACGAGAGCAAGTGTGCTTGAACCCGAAACTGAGCCGAGACTTGACTTTTAAGGGACTATTTGATATGGATAAATTAATAATTCGTATTGTTCCATGAACGCAAACTGTCGTAGTTTATTAAAGACGCAAACCCCTCACTGCACGACAGCTGCACCTTCAGCAAACCTCCTAATTCCTGCAGCACGAGGACTTTATGATTGTTTTTGAGCGTCAAAAGTGGCTGATCTGTTCGTCGAAATATTTGATTGCGTGCCACCGCATATCAAACGACTTAAATGATATAACTAAAGAAATCTCCACTGTGCTGAGCGAGAGCGCTTCTCTTCCTAAACTAAACAGCGGATCATTTATGACGTAAGCGTGCCCAGGCCCGAATGTAATGTAAGTGCGGGCCGTCGGGGGAGACGGGAGGGGGGACAAGCGTGCTTTGGCCCGGTTCAAGGCAACTGTACATAGTGTGAGTACGCCCTTAAACTCTACACATGCAGAACGTATTTAAAAAATGTCCATATTTATATGCATTTATTTAAAAAAATGTTTTCAAATCTCAAGATCATTTTATGCACTGCACATCTTGGCCAGTGATCACAAGAAGGTTTGTGTTTTGTTTCTTTCAATAAGTAAAAAGTCTCAGGCAGTAAAGGAAGTGCTGTTTTAGGCACTATCCACACGAACACGGGTATTTTCAATACTGCACTTTTTTCTACACTGTTTTGCTGTTTGTCCACATGAAAACTCAAGGTCAGGTGACTAAAACCCAAATTGTCTGTAACTACAGGTAGAGTTGGGTCATGCAGGGGCAGACCTAACCAATAAACGAGGTAAGCAGCCGCTTAGGGCCCCAGGGAATTAGGGGCCCCCAACCAATGGCAAGAAGCCAATATTAATCATATAGCTCTTTTATACATTTGCTATCATAGGTTGTAAAATCTGTCTATAACTGTTAAGATTTTAACGTTATTACTTCTTTTCAAAACCGGGGGCTACCATGAATAATAGAACGTTCCTTCTCTACTGCATATGCGCGAGGTGTGAGCGCTTCAATCAAAGACACTGCTGGCCAGTGTTGCCAACTTAACGACATTTTAGACCCCCCTAGCGCCAATTTAAAAAAAAAAAAAAGCGACTAGCGAGTGTTTTAGGTGTTACTGGAATTTTTTGAGACTCTCATGTGTCCGTGCTGTACAGTTCCTAACGTTACTCTTTGCATCGAGCCATGGGTGAAACCATCAGTCTCTCCCTTGCCTCAGAGCACTCAAAAGTGGCACATCGCCACACAGCCGTCTCTCACACCTGCAGCATTGAGAGCAGATCTTTCCTCTGCATATCAATGGCAAATGTTTTAACATCAAGAGCGCGAGGTATTTCCCTAATACAGTCAAACCGATCTGCTTCTCCTATGTTTTAAGTGTAGTAATTTAAATGGACCGTTTATTCTTTTTTTGGTGTTGTTCACAATCACAGAGATTTTAGTGACACCAGTCTGCCAGTGATCAGAGTAGAGGTAGGTAGAGTGTGCAAAAGTGAGAATTTTGAGAACATTTGGGGGAAAAAAGTAGAAATACGACAAACATTGAAACACAGATTTCTGGCCCAAACAACTGTCAGATGATGAGTGCTATGAGCTTGTTAAGAAATCTACGGCCTGTTAAAATAAAAAAAAAAAACATTTTCCAGTGAAACGCCCACCGATTCACAAACAGCAATTACTCAATTCAAATGAAAAATAGTGAAAAGATTAGTTATTATTATTTTTACTATTAAAATCTAATCACAAACATGACTAATTAACTGTACATCGGGGTGCCCAAACTCAGTCCTGGAGGGCCGGTGTCCTGCAAAGTTTAGTTCCAACCCCAATCAGACACACCTGGGCTAGCTAATCAAGCTCCTACTAGGCTTTCTAGACACATCTGTGCAGGTGTGCTGAGACAAGTTGGAGCTAAAATCTGCAGGACACCAGCTCTCCAGGACTGAGTTTGAAAACCCCTGCTGTACAGTTTGTGACGTCATGACATCAGCGTGCATGCTGTTTTCTTCTTTCTGATTGGCTAACACGGCTGGGTTCACATCAAACGCGGAAGATTTTCCACACATTTACGGCAAACTCTTCACATATTTTGTGTAGTTTGGCTGCAGGATGGTAATACACTTCTGTTCTTGCATTGATTTGTATGCAATTTATTTATGCAAATACTTAATTCCCCGTTTGGTGTGAACCCAGCATAAAAGTGTCATTATCACTGCCTGTTGGTTCGGCATGCCCTTAACATTCATCACAGTGCGTTTTTGCTTTTTTATGTAGAAATGTAAAAAACCCTGTTTAAAAAAATACCCATGTACAGTTGAAGTCACAATTATTAGTCCCTCTGTTTATTCCCCCCCCCCCCAAATTTCTGTTTAACGGAGAGAATAATTTTTCAACACATTTCTAAACATAATAGTTTTAATGGCTCATTTCTAATAACTGACTTCTTTTATCTTTGCGATGGAGACAGTAAATTATATTTTACTAGATATTTTTCAAGACATTTATATACAGCTTAACTTCCTAGGGCTTGAGTGTTCACATACGTTGACAGCACATTTTAGCTCTTAAGTGGCTATTTAAAAAACTTTGAATGTTTTATATTTTGTTACAGACAGTGTCATTCTGCAATTGTTTTGCAGCATATGAAATGTTCCAATCCCTATTTTTAACTGTACAAAATGGGAAAAAAAATTGTTTTTACTCTCTGATAGTCAAAGCAAGTTAAAAAATGTAAAAAAAAAATGTTATATATGCATTAAAAAACATTCAGGAAAAAGTGTTTTATGTAAATTCAGACCACGAGTCCACATACAGTATATGGACATCATTTTTCTCTAAAAGTACAGTACATCATATCAAAAGATGATACTTAGATTTTTATTTTAATTAGGTTCGAATAAGCCCAAATAGCAAAGAGAAATAAAAAAGGCATGTAAAAAAACACCTTGGACCTTAAGAGGTTATAGTGACATTTAAAGGCTTTACTAGGTTAATTAGGTTAACTAGGCAGGTTAAGATAGTTAGTTACATTTTCTGTAGATTATTGAAAAAAAAAGCTTAAAGGGGCTAATAATTTTTACTTTAAAATGATTCTTAAAAAATTAAAAACTACTTTTATTTTAGGCAAAATAAAACAAATAAGACTTTCTCCAGAAGAAAAAATATTATCAGACATACTGTGAAAATTTCCTTGCTCTGTTAAACATCATTTGTAAATATGAAATATCTAAAAAAGAAAAAAATTATTCTGACTTCAACTGTGGACATGGCCTTAAAAGACTTGCTCTATAGCAGGGATCCCAAACTCTATAGCAGGGGTCCTGGAGGGCTGGTGCTCTGCACAGTTCATTTCCAACCCCAATTAGGCACACCTGAACTAGCTAATTTAGTTCTAACTAGCATAATAGACACTTCCTAAGAAGTGTGTTCAAGCAAGTTGGAACTAATCTTTGCTGCAAACTGGCCCTCCAGGATCGAGTTTGTGCACCCCTGCTCTATAGGCACCTTAGTTAAAATGCATGCTTGGAAAAACGAGTGGACGCTAAAGTCCTGTTTGTCAGTAGACTCAAGCATGTGGAGAATGTACTGTACATCCGTTATACATTATTTGCATTTGATGCTGCCCTTGCATCCAGTTTAGGCAAGTGTCAGCTGTTAAGGGACAAAACACCAACTGCCAAAGACTATAGTGAAATGGTGTATAAATATTCATTGACAGTATTGAGAAAAATAACATTTAAATGTAATCTATTACAATCTTAAGCCGCTCATCTTAATCTTTTAAAAAAGCAAAATTCTTTTAAAAAAGTTAAAAAAGTAAAGAATTAGTTTTTTTTTCTTAAGTGACTCAAAACTGTAATATATAACAACACTGTTCTGTTCATAGATATCATCCTCTTCCTCATTCAAAAGACCTTTGACATATTTTAGACTGCAGCACTGCCCCTTTATGTTTGGCCAGATGAGAACTGGTCGCTGGTAGTCTGGTTTTTCGCAAGGTTTGTTCTTCACTTTTGTCAATTGTTGAAATTTGAATTCCTTTTGGCTTTTGGCTTACTTGGAAAGTGCTGGCGAAGCTGCTCTTCAGTGATCATCCTTTAACAGAATCAGTTTTAATTGAACTAGAACTACATCAGCATTCTACCACAGCTCGGCTCCCTGCCTGATATGCTGGAATGTTCCACAATCCGAAATATTGCTATGGCTTTTTATTATCTTTTTCTTTATTTATGTTATGCTGCTTTGACACAATCTACTCTGTAAAAGTGCTAGAAATAAAAATGACTTGACCTGACTCTGGAGACAGTCATATGCAAATACTGTTTATTTGCCCTTGTAACATCACATATCACTGAATATTACAAAACAAGCCATTTCTGAGGCTTTAATTAGATACTTTGTTTATAAAATTGATGAGAACGTTTTAATATATGATACTAGTACTTATATATCAAAAGATTAAGTCAAAATTGATTTCTAATGTCAGGATATGTTAGAACTGTCCCGTAGAAATGAATGGACATCTATGTTAATCATGATTAATTTCTCTCACTTGTTGACAAGTCCTCCTTGCCTCGGCTGTACCTTTAGAAAAACACTTCCCACACCACCTGTGTTTATTAGCAATTTTGCGTGAAAATGGTAATGACCTCATTGGTTGCATCTGGAATGAATGGAATGGAGAGAATCGTAATGAGACTTTCTGCCCGCTGCTTTCCAGTTGATTTTGGGGTGAAGCTGCTTATGTTTGAATGCATGTAATGTTTCCATAAGACACCAGAGCGGACTGATGCTCCACTCTGGCCTTTAATCTGTGTTTTAGAGAGTGTGGATTCCCCTCAGCCCTCTCCTGGATAAACACCATTACAGGCTGATGCTGAGGAGCTCAAAGTTGAGTCAATATTATCCAGAGCAATAAAGTCCTGCACAGTGCGCTCTGCTCCCCCTGTGTGACCAGGATGAGTTCATTTCTAAACTGCTGAGGTCCAGGAGGATCTGGACTCTGTGTATGAACACTAGAGTTTGAGTGCAAGTGCTGTTTCTAATCCAGACTAGGGTCAGTAACATTGCACTTCTTCACATTCCATAAACCTTTATAGAGCTGGTTCACCCCAAAATTGAGAATTCACTTATTACTTTCTCACCTTGTGTCATGAGCAGGAATAATCAAACAAAAAGACATTGTTTTTGATATAACACCTTATTTGACACTTATTTGAATATGCCATAAAAACAAATATATTTTAATAAATTTCTTTCTTTTAAAGTTGTTGCTTGTACACCGGTTCCCGCCTCTGAATGAGCGAGTTTTAGCTACTTGTAGGGTTCAGAAAAAACAAAACCCCCATGAAGAAACTCGACACAGAAGAACATAAAAACCCGCTACCTGCTAGCATTTCGGAAGTGTTATTGCAGGGTAACACAAACAGCATGCAGAAGTATAAATGCACGACTACGCGCAAGACAGGCAGCGTAGGTCACGCCGATCACTGAATGCAGATGTATAAATTGGCTTAAAATGTGATAGTAGTTTGAAAAAAGAAATTCACACATATTATGACATTTTTATGTGAAACAATATAGTATACATAAAAAATCCTAACCCTTTATTTGCTCACCTGATGTAATTTTAGATATGAATAGTGTAGTAGTTCCTGCTGAAAACCATCAAGCTTTAAAAGAAAGCTACAAAAAAGTAAAACTGTTCAAGAATGGCAAGTTTATTTTGTTCTGTTTGTTTTTATTTAACATAAAAAAATAAATTATATATAATTTAAATAAGTCATTGTGCAAAACAATTAGAACATTTGAAAACTTTAGGAAACTTATAGCTTGACATATGTCCTGAAGACTTCTGAATCAATTCCATTAAAAAAAAATAATAATTAAATAAATAAATAAATAATAATAATAATAATAATAAATATACTGCTAAAAAAAGTAAAATAAAGGGAACTCTTAAACGGCACAATGTAACTCCAAGTGTTTCCTTTATTTATTTATTATTATTATTTTAGCAGTATATATTTTGTTATACCATGCACAAATGCATGTAAAGTTAACTATTGATAAGTCATTGACGTTTGAACAAATGAATCATGCAGACCAGTTTTGTGAACTGGATCAATGGATTCTATGAAAAACTCTGACAAACAATGTCAGAATGCAAATATGTCCGAGAATAAGCCCAAGTTTCATTTTCATCACTCAATTACTGACAAGCTATATTATCGTATGAGGCTTTTTGTCATTTTGGAGCATGACAGCCACAGCCCTCAATCACTTTCATTTTTACTGAATGTAGTGCCCATGTTATTCTTTAAAAGAAATCACTTTAATGTTTCATAAAAGAAAATATCAGTGGTTTAGAATGACATGAGGGTGAATAAATAATATCAGAGTTTTGAGTGAATCATCTCTACACGCTTGCATTAATTCTGTTTACTAAATGATGAGCTAATGCTCACAGCCTCTCCGACAGCCGACAGATCTCTCATGCCAGGCCAATCCAAGACGCTTAATATTCTTAATAACAAACTCTCTGTTATTCCTCATTATCTCTGCCTTGGACTTTGATCGTTCCTCGCTTCTCCAACAGCGGGATTTCTAGGATCAACAAAAGGTCATCAAAGCGATGCGAACCCATCCCTGGCAAAACTTCTGTGTGAATTGAGATCAGCCCCGTCATCTAATTCCCCCAGTGGACCTCACTTCTTAAGAGTTGCCCTACTGCTCTAACCTGTGCACACTTGTTTGTTCAAATATCTCACATTCACAGCAGGAACATTTTTCCCCATCATACCTTGGGCGGGCAGGCCAACAGAAACATGGCTGAGCTCTGGAATAACACCCAGTGGAGGCTGCTGGTGTTTCTTAATTGGACTCAACTCTTTCGACATTGAATTCTTTTGAACTGAAACAGCTTAACCACAATACAACTTCTGTTTTGTTCGCAACAATGGGCTGTTGTGTTATCTTCCTGTTGGCGTAGGTGATATTGCCCCAGGACTGCACACTTATGCTGTCAGAGTTTTAACATTGTTTAAATATATGTGAAATATTGCAGTCAGTGAAAAAGAAATGTCAAGGAACTTCTGGTTTGGAGTTATTATAAGCTCTGTCAATCAAGTTTTTTGGAGCAAAATTCGGTATACTCATTGAAATCTCTTTTATTGTAATATTTTATTTCTTTATTTATTTACATATACGTTTTAAAATCAATTGCAGGTGCTGTATTTGGCCATAGCTTCCTTCTTCCTTACAGACATCTTCAGACATTTTTAAAATTGCACTTACTTTTTTGGCTTGAACTGAACTTTTGCTTGGCATCCAGATGAATCATGGGATCTTTAGTATATGTGTGTGTGTGAGAAAGACAGAGAGGGTCTGCATATCTCCTAACAGGGTCCTTCTGATGGGCTTTAAAAGCCAGCAGTCATCATCTCTTAAAATAACAAACACAGCAATCCAGCCCATCACTGTGCGAAACACCTTTCTTTTGTGTTTTCATTCAGGAGACATGCACGACCGAACACGTTGAATGTCTTTCGGTAACACGTCAGAAGATCTGTCTGGTATGTTCCTGTGGGAAATATGATTTGTTATTATTTTTGTTCAGTAGTCTAGCTTATATTTAGTATCTAATTTTACAAAAAGGCTAAAAACTGATGTGTGTGAATGGTAACCTTCAATATGTTGTAATAAACTTACATTAAATGCACTTTTATACTAATACTTGTTGTCATATTTGACAACTGACGTACATATAAGCACAACAGGAACACGGATCCACCCAGCACTAAAACATTTTTTGACATTGACGGCTGTCAAAACACTATTTATTTTGGAGGGTTCGATTGCTGAATGTCAGCTTCACATTTAATTGGTTTTATATTGAACTAGCTGTAAATTAGGGCAAGTTCAGCTGGTAAGCATGGTCTCACAGGTGCAATATATATATATATATATATATATATATATATATATATATATATATATATATATATATATATAAATATTTAAAATATATGCATGCATTATTTCAGAAAATCGTATTAGCTGTAAATTCAATTGAGCATAATAGTTTGTCTTAGGCATTGTACTTATGCGATATTAGAGCATACCTGTTAACAATGGGATGTAAAAATAAGGGATACCCCCGACCCAGATTCACATTATAAAATTTTGTTATTATTATTGTTATTATGTGTATATGTCTGTTCAAATACGCACCCAAAACCCAGAGTGTCCACTTTCACCCCGTTTCAAATCGTGTGTGCATAATCCGTTTGGGAAACAGCGTCTGTTTATCACAATGGAGCGCGTCTGACAGTCATATGAACTGACTGTTTTGAGGATTGCATAGGAGCGGCAATGGCGCCTGTAATGGAAAGGAAGGGAATCCCGCCATTTTTATATTTATTTCAAAGTGTTTCCATGCCGGCGACGCAGTGGCGCAGTAGGTAGTGCTGTCGCCTCACAGCGAGAAGGTCGCTGGTTTGAGCCCTGGCTGGGTCAGTTGGCGTTTCTGTGTGGAGTTTGCATGTTCTCCCAGCATTCGCGTGGGTTTCCTCTGGGTGCTGCGGTTTCCCCCACAGTCCAAATACATGCAGTACAGGTGAATTGGGTAGGCTAAATTGTCAGTAGTGTATGAGTGTGAATGAGTGTGTATGGATGTTTCCCAAAGATGGGTTGCAGCTGGAAGGGCATCCACTGCTTAAAACATGTGCTGGATAAGTTTGTGGTTCATTCCGCTGTGGCGACCCCAGATTAATTAAGGGACTAAGCCGAAAAGAAAATGAATAAATGAATGAATGTTTTCATGCCTAAATAAAATGAAAGCACAGAACAGATTTGCATTTAGGAGCAAGGGGCGTCATCTGGTGGTTCGGCGGTATGGGTTGCGTATAGGGATGATCGGCTCTTTAAAGTTTATTTACACCCTTCATAGAAAGAATTAATATGGAAGAAATACGGGAACATACCTTTATGGTATGATAGCGGGATAGAACTGTAAAATACTGGGGGATCCTGGGAAAAACAGGAAGGTTGAAAGGTATTTATTAGAGATAGAGAACACAAAATTAAGCCTGAAAATTGACTACAAAGCCAGTCATATGTTTCACAGATATATTATTTCCTATTGTAAAAAATATACATGTGCAACATAAGACTACATTGTATGGGTCAAAGTTATAGATATTTTAAAACCAAGGATAATTCAAATATTATGTAAACATCATGTTTCATCAGGATTTGTAATACATTTTCTACTGTAAATACAGTAGTTACATTTGAAGTGGATCAAAAAGTTTTTCAAAATTGTCAAGACAAGATTGAGTGCAGGGCGGCACGATGGCTCAGTGGTTAGCACTGTCGCCTCACAACAAGAAGGTCGCTGGTTGGACCCAGTTGGACCAGTTGCCATTACTGTGTGGAGTTTGCAGGTTCTCTCCATGTTCACGTGGGTTTCCTCCAGGTGCTCCAGTTTCCCCAACAGTCCAAAGACATGCGCTAGTGGCCGTAGTGTATGTATGTGAATGTGAGAGTATATGGATGTTTCCCAGTACTGTGTTGTGGCTGGAAGGGCATCCACTGCGTAAAACATATGCTGGAATAGTTGGCCGTTCATTCCGCTGTGGCGACTCCTGATTAATAAAGGGACTAAGCCGAAGGAAAATGAACGAATAAAGATTGAGTGCTGTGCAATAATTTTAAAACATCTTTGATGCAAAGTTTTGAACCACTTCAAATGTTGACCTCTGTATATCAACACTCCGGTTTTGCTGGTCTTGCTAAACATTTAAAACTTTAAAAGCAATTTTCTCAATATTTAAACACTGTACTGGCAAAGTATAAATATTTCAAACAACAATTAATTCGAATTTTGACCAAGAAAATCCCTGTAATATAAAAGTTAAGAAGTTATAATGTACTTTTAAGAAATTAGTTAGTGTAAGTAAGAATGATCATTTAAATTAAGCATTGAGTAATTGTCTGTTCTGTTACTGCAGTTAGCCACATGTTGGATAAACTCTCGGTTATCTGTCTTCTCTCCTGTCTTTTCTTTAATTAAACCTGACAAGCAGCTGCACAGCTCAAACGGCATGTGGATGTTTAGTGACGCCACCCAGTATTTGCCTATAAAGCTGCTTAGACGTTTACCTGATAGACGTTGAGAAGGAGTCTCGGTCCAAACGATGCAGTGCTCTATCTTTTCATCTGTTATCAGACTCTCCATCTGAGCAGAGGGAAAAGACAGAACTGGGAGACAAAAGCAATATTGTCCATTCGCTGGCAGCCGAGAGCAATTCCAAGCGCTTTGAAAGAATGAGAGGTGTTTTCCAAACACAACACGGACAATTCCGCATTGTCTGTAATTTGGCAACCATGTGTTGAAGATGTTGCAAAAAAGAAAAACAGAGCAACATACCTCTCCTTTTGTTACTCCCTTTTTTCATACACTTCATCATCTGTTATTAAAGCCGTAAATTTCCTAAAGACATCATGGGTTATTTGCTCTTTATGAATGTAAAAATGTAAACAGCAGGACAGGCGAATGTATCTGGATCTTTAATCTGATTCATGGTGCTTCATTATCACTGCTTTGAAAGAGGCTTCATATAGAATTTATTATTATAATTATTATAATTTAATGGTATATACATTCCAGCATTCAAGCCAGTTTGTCTCTCTCTTTCCCCTTCTCTCTCTCTCTGTGTCTCATACAGTTTCTTACACAGCTGCTCTAACTCTGATAACAACTGACAGGCTGGATTTCATTGGGCACAGTGGTTCTAGATTGAGGGGTTTTCAGACTGAGGCCATTGAGCCCGAGTAGGCTTCAGGCGGGTTCTTGGGGTCGTACAAAATGTGAAAGAAGAAAGGGGGGAAAATGTCTGAATGTGTTTTAGGGATGTCAAATTTAATATGTAAACATAAGATACTGATGAAGTATGTTAGCATAATTCTTAAATAGTACAAAAGTATGTTAGCATACTGTAATTCCTAAACCTTTTTAAAAATATTTTAATAATTCTAAAGTAAAGTTAGTAATATTTTTGCTGTTTTTATTGATTTGATGTTTATTAATTTTATTTCAATTTGGCCAGTTTTATTTTGTTGATAACATGACTTTCATTTTATTGAAAAAAATGTGCATAAAGATTCTTATTTGTCAAGAACCCTTTCTGTTTAAACGTGTCAATCTTAGAATTGCTGATATTGTAATGAAAATCTGTCCATCCATCCATCCTTCGAACCATTCGTCCATCCATCCTTCAATCCATCATTCTATCTATCGTTTTATCTATCTACTGTTCCATCCATCCATCATTCTATCTATTGTTCTGTCTATGTATGTATCGTTCCATCATCCATCCAACATTCTATCTGTCGTTCTGTCTATGTATCGTTCCATTCATCCATTCAACCATCCCTCCATGCATCCATCCATTCATCCATCTTGCTATCGATTGTTCTATCTATGTATCATCCATCCATCCATCCATCCATCCATCCATCCATCCATCCATCCATCCATCCATCCATCCATCCATCCATCCATCCATCCATCCATCCATCCATCCATTCATCCATCCATCCATCCATCCATCATTCGTTCTATCTATTTATGTATCGTTTCATTCATCCATCCATCATTCTATTTATTGTTTTATCCATCCATCCGTCCGTCCGTCCGTCCGTCCATCCATCCATCCATCCATCCATCCATCCATCCATCTTTGAGCTATTCATCCTTCGATCCATCATTCAATTCAATTCAATTCACCTTTATTTGTATAGCGCTTATACAATGTAGATTGTGTCAAAGCAGCTTCACATATAAGATTATAGTAAATTGAAGCAGTGTCAGTTCAATTTTCAGAGTTTAAGTTCAGTTTAGTTCAGTTTAGCTCAGTTCAGTGTGGGTTAATAATCACTACTGAGAGTCAAAACACTGAAGAGCAATTCCATCGATGTGCAGCTCTACAGATCCTGAACCATGTAAGCCAGTGGAGAAGAAAAAACTTCAGCAATTGGCGAAAGTGAAGAATTAAAAAACCTCAAGAGAGAAACCAGGCTCAGTTGGGCACGACCATTTCTCCTATGGCCAAACGTCTTGTACAGAGCTGCAGTCTAGGCGCAGGAAGCTGGAGAATGCTGGACCTCAGCGAAGACTCGTCTGTCTTTGGAGCATCACAGGAATCAGTCTCATGCTCTCCACTCCTCCATGACCACCACAGCAGCTGCTCAGGATGCGGCCTGGTCCAGGATTATGAAAACCCTGGGATCATCTCGTGGCTGGTCTTGGATCGCATCAGTGGCACTGCATAGTCTGAGGGCCTCGGGATGAGTATCCCCAGGTGGAATGCAGTGATGCACCGAGTGTATGCTTTGCTAAAAAGATAGGTTTTTAATCTAGTTTTGAACTGTGAGAGTGTGTCTGAGCCTCGGACATTATCAGGGAGGCTATTCCAGAGTTTAGGGGCCATAAATGAGACGGCTCGACCTCCTTTACTCGATTTTGCTATTCTAGGTACTACCAGAAGCCCTGAGTTTTGAGATCGTAAAGAGCGGGTTAGATTGTAGTGAGACAGGAGGTTGGTTAGATAAACAGGAGCAAGATTATTTAAAGCTTTATAGGTAAGAAGCAATATTTTATATTCAATACGAAACTTAACAGGCAGCCAGTGTAAGGAGGATAAAATTGGGGTGATATGATCATATTTTCTAGACGTGGTAAGAACTCTGGCAGCTGCATTTTGTACTAGCTGAAGTTTGTTAATAGAGGATGCTGGGCAACCAGCGAACAGAGCATTACAGTAGTCCAGCCTAGAAGTCATAAAAACATGAACTAGCTTTTCTGCATCTGAGATGGATAGCATACTTCATAACTTAGCAATATTTCTCAGATGAAAGAAGGCAGTTTTTGTGACATGGGATATATGATTTTCAAAAGTTAAATTGCTGTCTAATATGACACCCAGATCTAATATGACATCCATCCATCCATCCATCCATCCATCCATCCATCCATCGTTCTACCCATCGTTCTATCTATGTATCGTTCCATGCATCCATCATCATTCATTCTATTTATGTATTGTTTCATCCATCCATCCATCCATCCATCCATCCATCCATCCATCCATCCATCCATCCATCCATCCATCCATCCATCCATCCATCCATCCATCCATCCATCCATGCATCATTCTATCTATCTATCGTTCTATCTGTATCGTTCCATCAATCCATCCATCCGTTTGCTTGTCAATAATATTGTTTTCTTTTTGGTGCTGCTCCATATGCCTTGAATTGCCCCTAGGGGACAAATAAACTTTTTTTTTTTTTATTGAACTGAATTGAAAGCATTTGAGAGAAACCGTGCATGTGAATGTTTACAATATAATCCGATATGCGCAAATTAATAAAAAAAAGTAATAATAAAAAAACATGACCCACACCCACACACCAATCACTGATGACCTCATCGCATTGCCAAAAGTTCCCTTAAGGCCAGTGCTGTCCTTTTATGAACCAAAAACAGGCCTGGATCTCTGCATCATCACCACTTTTATGAACACACAGAAAGACAGAAAAGAAAACACAAGCCAGGTCACCTGCTGCACCATTGCTCTTAGTTACCCTATTTTTATCTCTTCATAAATTTGAAATGTAATGCAACTGCCACAGTGTGAGTGAGTGTGTGTGTGTGTGTGTGTGTGTGTGTGTGTGCGTGTGTGTGTGTGTGTGTGTGTGTGTGTGTGTGTGTGTGTGTGTGTGTGTGTGTGAGGGGGCTTAATCTATGATGCAAGTTTCATTTTCTCCCTCACTGATATTAAATTATGTGTTAAAATGGGATCACGATACAGTAGAACAACGTTAGGCTTGGTCCTCCATGAACACAATGTGAACATACAGGAATCCGGGCACATTTCAGTCCAAACGGAGAGTTCTCACAACCCTCGGCCGGGTAGCTTGTTAGCGCTATCAAGAGCAAGTAACTTAGTCTATATTTTATGTTAAATTCCTGGCGTATGATGCTGGATATACTGAAGGTTCATGTTCTACAGCACTTGGCAGGTGAATGTTTTTATAAGCAATTAATTATGGCTCTGTCTGGCCTGGATTTCTGCTATCAAATATTTTTTCGTCTTATGTTGCCATGGCGAACAATCAAGCTAAACAGAGTAGTGAGTGTCTCAGGCCGAGTAAAGGACAGAGTGGAGGTCAGATCTGTCTTCAGCGTGCCGGTTCAGAGGGTTAGAAGTCTGATCTGCTGTCTCTTCGCTGTCAGGCCAATCATTCTATCCACCAACACCAGCTGCAAGACTTTTGACTTCTCTGAGGGATTTTTAAAAAAGCATTTAAAAAATGGACTACTTTTGGACTACTGTTACAAAGCTGGGAGTTGATGATTCTCTCACCAGAGATTTAAAATAAATTTTAAAAAGACATGGAAAAGCACAATTTATGCAAAATTACAATTATAATCTCAAATCGTTTCTGCACAGTTTTATATGATTAATGAATTCACTCAGTAGGTTAGTTCAGTAATCAACATAAGTCACCCACTCAATTTAAGTCATTTTCTGAGATTAATCTAAATGTCTCTGATTGGCATTTAGGCATGGGCTGGTATAAGATTCTGACGGTATGATAATCTTGGATATAAATATCACGGTTTTGAGGTTACTGCTCTAAAATATATTTTTTTAAATGTGTGGGCAAAAAAACTAAAACTTTTTTCCTCTTTGAACATGATATATTTTATGTTGAGAAACTTTTTAAATATGTTGGAGCAGTAAACATGTCAGGCTAAATAATTCAAATGAATCATTGACTTCTGCTGTCTTCATTAGTTTCAAAAACACAGATTTTTTTACAATTTAAAATGGCATCTTTGGATATCTTTTCTGCTAGAGATACTGTTGTCCTAAAAAACTAAATAAATAAACATAAAAAAAAATCATTCTGCAATGTGCAGAATCTAAAATGTCTTATTTCTTTATTTTTCAATGTTTACTTTAATCTTGACAGAAATATTAGTACAGTTTTATTGTTTTATTGACATTCCTCCCACTTTTATACTGAATTAATAGAGCAGTTTTGTTAATTATGGTGGATTTTTTTCCACGATCTTGATTTTATCCTGACAAAGATTTGTGTTACAGTATTTTATACTTTATCAAAAAGAGTTACTGTTGTTTTGTTTATTTTCAAATTTCACTTTAATCATGACAACTGTATTGGATTTGTTTAATTGTTCAAGGGCATGTTTTGCGGTTGTTGATAGATTAGATGCACTTGCGAATTATTTATATTATTTATTAAATTTCTCATTTATTGTATTTTATTAACGTCTACTCCTACCCCAACTCTAAACTCAACCTTCACAGTAATCCAAAAACAGTAGTTGTACCGAGTATTATTTATGTTGTTTATTAAATTACCCAATAAATTGTATTTTATTATATTACCCCCACCCCAACCCTAAACCCAACCGTCACAGTACTGTAGAAATATTACTTATTGTTATACAGTGTTACAAAAATGATGCTATATTGATGTGCGTATCTGAAGCTGTATCCTATCTAGACTTTACCATTTTCTGCCACTAGTACTGGATTCAGGGGTCAGATTAGTTCATTTATTGCCATTTTTGCTGCAAACAATTAAAATTTCTTTTATATTCCAATTCTATTTTGGGTAAAAACATTAAACCTTTATTTAAAAAAAAGTTAGTTACTGATACTCCATTCATTTTCAAATTTCACTTTACATAATTTAGTCTCACTTAGTTTAGTAGTTTGTATGTTTTTGAATATTTGTGTTGCCTTTTTTGAAAGTGTTTTATTTTTGTGCCATTTTATCAGCTAAAAGTCTTGAGTGACTTGAGTAAAAAGGTTTTGTTTTTAAATATAAATTAAGCTAGTTAAAATGAGCTAGCCTGGTGCTTGTTTGTACTGAATAAGTTAACAATACTAACTTACCACTAATACTGAGGAAACAATTTCCTGGCACTGGCACTACCCTTCCTACAGTTCAAGAACTGTACTCTTCCAGAGTGAGTAAAAGGGCTCGCAAAATCACTCTGGACGCCTCGCACCCAGCACATTACCTGTTCGAATTGTTACCGTCTGGTTGGCGCTACAGAGCACCAAGCACAAAAACAGCCAGACACAGGAAAAGTTTCTTTCCTCAGGCCATCTACCTCATGAACAGTTAAATATTCCCCTACTGGGCAATACTTTCTCATACGCACTTGTACACAGCACCTTATAACAATATACAATGCAATATCGCATTGGTACACAGCACCTTATAACCTGTATATTTACAACATATCTGTACATATTCAACATTCAGATATTTTTTACTTACTGCATCTCTGTTTAATGTTTATCGCCTTTTTCTTTTCTCATATTTATTTTGTGTTGTCACTTGTCACTTTATGTACACTTGAAGCTTCTGTAGCCAAAACAAATTCCTTGTGTGTGTGAAGCACACTTGGCAATAAAACTGATTCTGATTCTGACAATTCATTCATTCAATCATTTTTCTTCGGTTTTATACGTCTGCGTCAAGTGTATGCGTATGCTCCGGTGCAGCCTGCGCATGGTCGCATAGCTCTCGCTGTGGCCGTCGCTGACGCGCACCACTAAAAAAATTTACCTACACGTCGCAACAACACGTAGCGCAAGCTCTGTGATTGGTCAGCTTGGTAGCACTGACGGGTGTGGCCGGGACCAAGAGCTGCGTGAACCCATTAGAGCGAGTGTTTTCAAGTGTGGAGTCCCGTGAAGGAGGTCCAGATGGAACGTTTTGTTTTGTGTTTATCTTATGATAAAAGTTGTTGAATGTCCACTGGTACCCATCACAAAATGAGCGAGTTTGAGCTACTTGTACATTATGGTAGCGTTCAGAAAAAAAAAAAACACCAGCGAAGAAAAAAACTCGACACAGAGGAAAATAAATCGTACTGCCAGCTAGGAGTGTTATTGCAGAGCAACACAAACAGTGTGCAGTAGTATAAATGCACGACTACACGCAAGGCATGCACCATGGGTCATGCCGATCACTCAACGCAGAAATATAAACCAGGCTTTAGTTGCTTTTTTCATCAGAGTTCGCCACAGCAGAATGAACCGCCAACTTATCCACCGTATGTTTTACATCTATACATGTACAACATCTACACACACACACACACACACACACACACACACACCGGAAACCGGAGCACCCGGAGAAAACCCACACCAACACGGGGGGAACATGCAAATTCCACACAGAAATGCCAACTGATCCAGCCGGGACTTGAACCAATGACCTTCTTGCTGTGAGGTGACAGTGCTAATCACTGAGCCACCGTGTCGCCTGAGAAAAAATTCTCATGTCTTATTAAAAAAAACGTCTGATTTGTTGCATGATGATGCTACAATGTCTTTTTCAGTTCAGTGGACATGCATGACCCATATCTGACTCCATATTTCTGTGATTTGTGAAACAGGAAGAGGAAGTCAGTGAGATTCTCACAATTGAGTTACAGTAGAAAGATCCACCCTTTAGAGACAGAAAGATTTAAACCATCCAGATGGAAAACCATCTCATTTAATGGAATCACCAATAGAAAATAACAGGTTTCCTATCAGTGATTCTCAGAAAGCTCCAGCAAAACATTCAAGCTTACCCAAGAAATGGTGGTGAGATTGGTTGGTTTGCTAACGTATATCACCATATTGTCCAGCAGTATGTAATACAGTATGAAAGATGATTTTAATAGCAGAGTATCTGTCAGGATCTCAAAGATAAAGAGCGTCCAATTGAACGCAGATGTTTTTACGCCTTCATTTTTTTTGTAACCTGGGTTCATCTGTGGTGTGTTCAACTCAGACCACTTTAGATGACTGGTAGGCGACTCGGTTCGTGTCATTCACAAATCTATCCCTCTTCACTCGTTCAACTGCCCAGCATCTCCTGCTGTGGCTTTTCTAACTCCCATGTTCCTGTCTGCCTTTCTCGGAGAGTAGCGGTGCGGTTCTCGTTTCGTTGTTGAGCGGTTTTCCCCTCTGTGTTACACATGTAATCAAATCGCCATCCAAACCACACACCTCACCACAATGTCAGCGAATCAGCATCACTCGCTACCAGAGCTGTGACCAATCACATAGGGCCTGTCCGTCACTGGCGGGGTGAACCGAGGGGCGAGGCATCCACATTAATCATACCTGACAGGGTTAATGGACGCCTGACGTTCCCTCCTCAATTACCAGACACAGGTTTCTGATATTAACGCGGAGAGAAAACTGTATTTTCCTTGCAGCCATTTTTCCAGGTTTTTATTTTTAAAAGTGACATTTTTCCATGACTTTAACTGTGCCTGAATTGAAGCAATATCATGATGTGAATGTTTTTCATATTATTGACGGTGACACCCATACTACCTGTTAGCAGAGTGGATGTGACTACTTGATTCATACATAATATGTTTAACCTTTATGTTCTGTTTGGCTTCTGTCTAAAGTGAATAGTTTGTTAACTTTATAGCTTGATTTAAACAACCCATTTAATAATTGAATAATCCTTTGTTTTTTGTTTTTTTGACTGGTGTATGTAACATTTGTTTGTTTGTCTGCTTAGTGATAATTAAATGATGTGCAAACTTATTATGGGCCCTATCATACACCCGGCGCAATAAGGTGCAAGACCTGCAATTTGTTGCTATTTTCAGACCAGTGCAACCCTAATTTTCATGTTTTGCGCCACGTTGTTTAAATAGCAAATCCATTCTCATGGATGTTCTGGTATAAAATGGAGGTGTGTTAAGGTGCATTGTTAACACGTTGCTATTTTGAGAAACTAAAATAGACTGCGCCATTGACAAACTAAAACCTTGTCTAAAGTCCAACACAGAATGCGTTAATTATGTTCCTGGTCTAAAACAGTTACACATTGCTTGAGACACATAGGATGTACAGCAATACACAAATAACTTTACATATTAAAAATTCAAGGATTTTTTCTACATAAATATAAAAACCTCTACCTCCATGTCTTCATGTCAGGGAGCTTTTAAAGTTTTTTCATGACAATTAGCATTTTTATAATGTTATTATTATTATGAGTATTATTTATTATATGCATATTTATATTTGTTTTAATAAAAACAAGTTTAGATTTGTCCACCTGTCGGGTTTTAGACACGTATGCATCACCATATGGGGCATAAGAATAGGGTGTGTGTTGGGATATAACTAGAGCCAGACAGAATCTGCGGACATTTTTTGCTATTTCTGTGCAGAACTTTGTTAAAAATCTGCGGATTTATGCAGAATTATTTTGGGAGTATTGAAACTAAAATATTACTTTACAAACTGTATTGTGAATAAATCATATCCATATTTTCATATTAGTCAATAATATTAATGAAATTAATTTAAAACTGAATAAATATAAATGTACATACATTTTCACAAGTGAATAAACAGAATTAATGATGGGCTAAAAATCTGCGGAATTCTGCGCATGCCTAGATATAACTTTGTTATTATTGTTCATCTATGAATTTCAGAAAATTAGAACTGAATTTAGAAATAGTTTTAAAAACAAATCTTGTGAGCTTAACAAATAAAACTAAATATGTAAGCTAATGGATGTCTTCAGTGGAGTGCGTACAACACCGTTTGCTTATTCACGAAAGCAAAGGAGTAAAGTAAAGAGTAAAAGTAAAGTAATGAGAAAGTAAAGAGGCAGAATAGAGGAGGCTCGTTCTTTATCCTCATGCTGCAGATGGTTTGTTTAACTGTTTTCTTGCTAGTAAAACATTCAGTTTTTTCTCTTAAAAAGTCCGCCATGTAAAAAGCAAATGCGCCATGGTGCTATGCAACTGATTCTTAAAGGGAATGTGAGATGAGACTCTGATTGGTTTAATGCACATTATACTCAAAACACATCCATAACTCATTAGTAGAATAAGCACAACCTTGTTAGACCATGCGCAGTGGCACAAAGTGTATTTTTCCGTCCTTAAAATAGCAAAAGTTGGATGCGCTTTAGACTTTGCACCTAGATCGTTAAAATAGATCCCTGAGTGTTTCTCTATTAGGTAAATCAGATTTGTGCACTTTCTAACCATGGGGAGAGAGAAAAAAATCTATTTATTTATTTGCTGCAGATAATTACTAAGCTGTATGGCGTCCACAAATCAGATGACATTTTATTTTGTATTCAAGCATTTGTTTACTTATTTGCTTTAGTTTAGAGACTGCAGATAATAAAATTGCATTTGATGAATTAACTTTTAAAGGGCATATCCAGACAAAATGTAATTTGAATATATCAATAAATGTATAATATATAAATGTATAAATGTGCATTTATACATGTGAGTGTGACTGTTCACAAATCAGATTTTTTTTTGTTATTTATTAGTTAATATAATTATTTACTTCAGTTATCAGTTCATTCAATGAATAAACATATTAGAAGAATTCAATAGTATATTTATAATATACAATAATATTAAGTTATACTACTACTAATAATATAATATTACTTTTAAAACTTGTTATTTGACATTTACAGCACTGAGGTCTGTGGTACTCAGTAAAAAAAATGTACATTCAATTTTCACAGAACATGAGGTTAAATAAATGTATTTAATATAATGAATCGGCTTATGTTTACATGAATTGCCTGAATGAAGCAGTAATCTCACATGGTCTGTGGAAATGAGGGCAAAATCACATTCAGAGTTCATGAATTTCATTATATTAGGGGTCATCTGCTAATGCAACACACATTTTCATGCGAAGTCTCTGTTAGTGTATAATTGCTTTTAAATCGGACCTTGTTCTTGGCTCGCGGGGTTTTCATCAAAGTTGGACCAAGGCCTTTTCACTATATGTCTCTGAGAACAGGGAACATGCCAGTCTGAATTTCCCCATAACTGAACTCCTGTGCTGTTCTTCTTGATGTTCTGCACAGAATTAACATTTGGAAACATCCACACAAGAACATATCAGCACACAATAGAAGAACTGCTCAGTTTTATACGCACAAATGCACCTTGTGAGCCAGATAGATGTGTGTTTGAGAGGAAATCGGTTGCTCTAAACAGCGATCGCTTGAGTATATCATGTGTACAGTGGAAGTCTGTGAGGCCCTCATACTGTAGCCATTATACTGCATATGTTAGCATTCAGAGAACTTCCTAAACATTTCCCATAATTGACCTTAAAGGCAGTGTTACTATAACCTGACAGGAACCATTCTGCATTCACCGTGCCACTATACTGGATGTCAATTGCATCGGGAAGTGTCAAATTCACACATATGGTACCTTACACGGTGGAGGTTTATGTTTACTCAATCAGTGGTTTGCTCTTAGATGAACAAGAGTAAACCAAAGCGTGATTGCATTTCTGACAGCACATTCTGGATGGAATTCGCTCATTTAACGGCGTCCGTTGATCGAGTGGTTTATTTGTGTGTTCTGTCTGCTTTGAATCAGAGAATATTTAGCAAAGCATCAGGTAACGATGCAAGACCTGTCCAAAAATGAGTGCTGATCCCAGTTTGCATGATGCATTTCTCAATCTTTGCAAGCTGGTTTTGCAGTGATTCGGCATGCCGTGATATCACACTGAACTGAACTGAACTGAATTTAAACTCTGAAAACTGGACTGACACAGTTTCATTTTACTAGAACTTCTATGTTAAGCTGCTTTGATACAATCTACATCGTAAAAGCGCTATATAAATAAATATGAATTGAATTGAATTATTTCCATATTAAATATACATGACATCTTGACTTTCAAATACATTTTAATAGACTTTTATTTTGTATTCAAGCATTTATAAATGTATTTACTTATTTTAATTTAGAGATGCAGATAATAAAGTTGTATTTGATAAATGAAATTTTAAAGGAAATTTTATTCAAATGAAAAGTAATTTAAATATATAAATAAATATAATATCAATGGATGGATAAATATGATGCATTTGCACGATACAGTTCTCAATTTTTACAAGCTGGTTTTGCAGTGATTTGGCATGCCATGCATTGTTTCCATATTAAATATATATACCTTGACATTCAGATAATGTTTTAATAGACATTTATTTTGTAATTAAGCATTTATAAATTTCACTTCAAGCGAAATGATACTTACAAATCAGTTTCTTTTTAGCAAAAAACAAAGTGTCATCCTTTTCACAATTGATTGACTAAATTGTGAGGTTGTCAGGTCTTTTAGTGAGTCAAAGATATGCAGCACAGCAGGTTTAGCCTATTTTCCAAAAGAGTGAATGAAGTGAGTCAAAACACAACTAATAAAGTTTCCCTGATGATTGACAATAATGTTCCAAAATAGACCAAAACGTGAGGTTTGTTTCCCAATTAAGGTGTGGTTATATGTACTGCTGCTGGGTGAAATCCATTCATTCAAATAGAAATCTGTGTGAATGGGGGTACCAAAAGTATACTTTTTTCTGCAGCACTTTAAATGTACTGTAAATGTGCTGCCTCTCTTTGCCCCCATTTTTCAAGCTTTACAGCACATGTCTCAAATACTCTCAATACTCTTTTTATCTGTATGCATTTTATAGTCTTGTCAGATTGAAATCCTAATATGCTATTATCTGACTTACAGAATGTCAGCTGTCAGACCTCACAGCAAGTTTCTTTTTAAAAATTTGGTATTGTTTGTCAAATACACTATTGGGCGACGCAGTGGCACAGTAGGTAGTGCTGCCGCCTCACAGCAAGAAGGTCGCTGGTTCGAGCCTCGGCTGAATCAGTTGGCATTTCTGTGTGGAGTTTGCATGTTCTCCCTGCGTTCGCGTGGGTTTCCTCCAGGTGCTCCGGTTTCCCCCACAGTCCAAAGACATGCGGTACAGGTGAATTGGGTAGGCTAAATTATCAGTAGTGTATGAGTGTGTATGGATGTTTTCCAGAGATCGGTTGCAGCTGGAAGGGCATCCACTGCGTAAAACATGTGCTGGATAAGTTGGTGGTTCATTCCACTGCGTAAAACAAATACTGGATAAGTTGGCAGTTCATTCCGCTGTGGTGACCCCAGATTAATAAAGGGACTAAGCCGAAAAGAAAATGAATGAATGAATGAAAAACACTATAGTTCACATATCAAGTCTTTCCAGTAGCTGTGTCTCATTTTAGAAGCTGCATCCTCCGAAGGATGCATTCGAAGGGCACTGCGTCATCGCGGCATGACAAAGACCATCTCATTTCATAAAAGCTTAAAGGCTCTATCAAATGCAGTCTCAAATTGCGTCCTTCGTTTCCCATGTAATACAGGATACAACTGGTGGATCCTTGAACATCCCAAGATGCAATGCGCTCTGACAGCAGCAGGATGTTTTTAAAAGAAAACTCTGGATTGCGATTTTAAATGTATGAATTAGGTTTTATTTTATCTAAACACATGTTTAAAATCGGCGACTCAGTGGCGCAGTAGGTAGTACTGTCGCCTCACAGCAAGAAGGTTGCTAGTTCGAGCCTCGGCTGGGCCAGTTGGCGTTTCACAGTCCAAAGACATGCGGTACAGGTGAATTGGGCAGGCTAAATTGTCCGTAATGTATGAGTGTGAATGAGTGTGAATGAGTGTGTATGGATGTTTCCCAGAGATGGGTTGCAGCTGGAAGGGCATCTGCTGCGTAAAACATGTGCTGGATAAGTTGGTGGTTCATTCCGCTGTGGCGACCCCAGATTAATAAAGGGACTAAGCCGAAAAGAAAATGAATAAATGAATGTTTAAAAACAAAGAGAGTATGAAATGTAATAATAAATTATTTTATAGACATTTTCCATTTTTATGTGCACATGTGTATAAAAGTAGAGCCCTGAGATGCAGATGTGTATGTTTTTGTAAAGCGTGTTTTGCCTTCACATCGTTTGATATAAGTTTTAAAATCCCTTTGAGAGTGAATGCCATTATAAATTTTGTTACTGCACTGTAAAAAAAATCCTGGTTGACTTAATTTTTTAAGTTGAATCAAATTAACCTTTTGAGTCCATTGAACTTATATTATGTTAAACTGGCTTAAAACAGCTTGCATAACTTATAAAATTAAGTTAGAACATAATTAACTTAGATTAATAAGTTACAATGACCTAAAACATATGCTGTCTTAACTAATTGATCATATTATTTTTTGCAGTGGGCTTATAAACAGCAGCTGATACTGTTGCTATGAGATCGGTCCTCTGTAGCAGAGATCATCTCATTTCAATATGCTCGGTTCAGCATGTGTGCACTTGAAGCAAGTCTCTGAAATGAGACGCAGCTAGTGTTGTCCTCTAGTCTGTATTCTTCCAGCTTTTGTAACCACATCCTCTAATTACCACTGATACCACCAATTGCCTTAAACAAGATTGATGTCATGAAATACTTGCCAATCTTTGCACGTGTACAGCAAACTGGAAATAACATATTTTTGACATAATTAGAACTTAAGCTTTTTTTCAGATTTTGTTTATTTGAAATATGTAATTTAATTGCAAGTTTACAAGTAATTTTGGTGATTTCAGTACTCCGCCATTCATTTAGGCCCTGTTTACACTAATACTCTTTAGTTTTAAAACGACGTGTTTCACCTAGCATTTCTGAAAAGATCTCCATCCACACTATACCACTTAAAACGCACATCATGTGACCACACACACACGCACACTGGCATTCGCTGCAGTGTATGAGGAGATCTAAGCTCCAGGCAGTCAGCGGGTGCTTTGAGCACACCTCCCCAGGTGAGAGCAGTGCACGTCAGACTGTTCATCAAGGATCTACCGCTGGATCTCATCTCACTATAGTTATTAAACATGATATTTAATTCATCTTGTCTATTTCTAACAACTCTTTGGTCTATAACTTGTTCTCAGGTAACGTGTTTTGGCCAGGGCTTAATTTGTGCCGGAACACCTCATTTTACCAATCCCCCTCCTCAACCGCCCTCCTCCCCCGTCTGCTGTTCACTTTCACTTTCTTCCACGATTTCCCAAACCTTTTCACTTTCGTCCGCGACACCCCTCCGCCACACACCGCCAACTCCCCCATTCCCCCCACCCGCACCATTTTTGCGACATCTCTCCATCCTTGGGTAACATGCCGGATCCGTTACCCCGATCTGTTCCGGGACCTCTCAATTCACAAATTAAGCACTGGTTTTGGCTAAGCACAAAAATGAGTTCATATATTATTTTAAATGACCAAGTACACTGATTCTGCACATTTGACTCATTGCTTGCCCTAATTTTCTATATTGTATAAACTTATTATACGTTATACTTTTATAATGGCCATTATCGATTATTAAAACTGATATTCAGCAAAAGAAACAGAGAATGTTTCGTATTTTTCAATGAGAATGAAAGAAGGCAGTTATGTTATAGGCTTCATTTTGTTATAAATATAAAGATGACGGTCATATAAATATGTAGCTACACGATGCCTTAACATTTTTGGCGTCTGTTAAGTTGTTAATATCAAAATGAAAATAGGCAGTTCTTTATATCATGTTTTCATTTTATTGTTGTGAATGATGGTATGAAGTACATTGTTCCCTTTGAAGATTTACCTGACACGTTCGTGGGAATTTGTTTTCCATATCAAACTTGCAAAGTGTGAACTTACAAGGAAAGGATGCAAGACTAAACTTTGTGTACTTAATATTGAGAAAAAAGCCCCAATCAGATGGGTGAATGTCTGCAGCCATGCTTTTGTTTTCAAATGTCTCTGTTTTCCCCCACTGAGCAGCAGTGTTTTCAAATGAAAACGGCCTCTTTAGCATTTACAAAACGCTCCGTTTTTGGGGCTTGAAAACTCCAAGGTAGTGTGGACGGAAGGTGTAACCATAGCAAAACTTATGCATTTTAAGGGTAAATGGGGTCTTTGATAGATAGTACTTGTTCTTGGATTAACTTTCTGAAGGCATTCCAAATATGGATGCTGAGTGAATAGATTTTGAGATATATAGTAAGACCGAACTAGAACTAGAAGCGTTATGTTTCTATCATTATCATCTCTCATGATTACCCAATAAGAGATTTAGCAGCTGTTGGTGGATTTGCTTCTGTGTGATCCTTGTTTATGTGCAGGCTTATTTTATTCATCCAGGTTTTGAAAGAATATCAGTGTGTCATTGACAAGAGTTTGTATTTGAGTAGATCTGCCCATCAATACTCTAGCACTGAAGAACAGAAGCTCTGTTGTCTTCATCCTTTTATTCTCCTCCATCCTCTCGCTGAAGACCAGCTCCTCAAACACAGCCCTTCCTCTTCCCCCTTGCTATTCAACTCGAAACATGTGCGGGTCTGATTTCCATGCCCTCGGCAAACCACTCCACCGGGAGCTTTTGTGGAAAACTTCATACTTTTAGCAATCATTTGTGGCCGACTAATTTGCTCCCTAGTTTGAGTTTACATTCCGGAGTGTGACATGATCTATTTTTGCAGAGATCCGGAGTGAGAGAGCGCTTACATGTCATGTATGGCCTCCAGACCTGGAGGAAAGAAAGAGTGAGATATTTACATTTTAAATGCAGAGTTCTTACACTGCTTAACTAAATCACAAGCATAATCTCTCTCACACACTCTCTTTAGTATCCGTCTGTGTACATTACAGAAAGGTTTACATTTTTTTTTTTACACTAGCAGCTGTAAGGAAGCTAAACTACAACTGAATGAACCTCAGTTGCAAGTATTTACATCAGAGGAAATGCTTTAGGATGATGCTTAGCCATAGGGCTGGGAGATTCATCTGAAGTGAATTTCATGTGCCTTTTGTTAGTAAAGCTGGCTTTATTAAACCTTCAGCATGTACGTTCAGATGGAGCAGAGTTTGCGATAGTCATACTTCACTGAAAAGTTGATTTAAACTCGATTTAATCTGTGAATAATGACATCCAATAATTGTTCTGGGATATTGACAGACCTTTACTTTGCTTCAAAATTAACTACAGCTCTTTGTAGTAGCTAAAGTTGATTATGAAATTAGCACATGTATATTAATAGCAAGATTTTGCTCCAAATACATCTTATATCTTTAATCGAATGTTTAAAATAAATCCTTCTGATTTCATAGTATTTATTAGTCATGCTGAATTGTAATACACAGTTTATAATACAGCGCTATGGGGATTTCCTGGGTTGGTTCATGGCCATTTGCAACACAATCTAACGGTAATTCGGAACTTTTTGATTTAGTAGCTAATTCGTATGAATTGATGCCATCTCATTTGTACAATTTAGTATGATTTGCTCATCCCCCAATGTAAGATGGCCCAAAGGTAAGGCACAAGTACACAGGAAAATTAAGGAAAAAAATATTAATTTAATCTAAACAAACAAAGTAATCTTAATCCAACACAAATAGTATTTTGAAAAAAGTGTGGCCAACTAAACAAAAATACAACAGAAATTCAGGAAGTCTGAACAAAACCAAACTGACCTGCTAAATTTAACAACTACAGAGTATTTAAAGACAAACGGTGAATGCACTTAAACAACATGGGGATATTTACGAAATGAAGGAAATAATTACTAAAAAATAAACAAATCATTTAAATTAAATGAACAAAACAATATACCAATTCCATTCCAAATTAACTTATCATTACACTGTGTTGGTTCTGCCATGCGGGACCACCCGGAAAAAAATCTTTGACACACACGTGAATCAGCCCTTTGCCATTAAAGACATTGGACGATTCAGCAGACCACAGCATCAACAATCCTCCTCCACTGCACCCTCCCGTAACTTTAACTCAACAGAATTAACCATAAGATAACAGAAACAGAACAATGTAAACTACAATGTGTGCACTCCAAACCAGCCAACAATGTTCCACAAAAATGAAAGAAAATGTGACATTTAATATTCAGAACTTATTTTATAAACTAAATAAAAGATTAAACAAAGGTATATTGTCAGAGTCTTCATTACTGAAGTGCATATGGATGCGAGGGGGGGTGCCCATGTCTGTATGTGTGTGGGTCTGAGCAAATGTGCGTGTATGTGTCCGTTAATGAATGAGCTAATGCGTAATGTGTGTGGGTCTAAACGAATGTGTGTGGATGTGTGTGTTTTGTTACCCTCAGTCTTGTGTTGCCATATGGTTGCCCATCATACCCAATAACGGTTGGGTTTAGGGGTGTGGTTGTGTGCCACGCCTCCTTTTTAAAATGAAACCATTAAATTTACTTATAATCACACTTTGCTTCCCTGACAAGATGTGCATGACAATCACAGCTTTGCTCAATTGCATTTGTGATTTCACTTCGATTAATCATCCAGCGGTACTTACACCCAGTTTGATATGTATTTCTTGTCATTTAGTCTTGAGTGAGAGTTTTTTACTGGAGGCTTACAATCATCCACACTTACTGCGGGAGATTATTACCAACCGCCCCCTATAATCTTATTAGAGGATATTGAATATCCTGCATTTTGTTTCTTGTTTTTTACTTCGTTTTTTTGTCTTGAGTCCATTTGTAAGGTCACTGGCAGACCTCACATGTCCTACCGTCTCAGGAGTTTCATACTGGAAAGTGGCTCGTCCCGGCCAAGCCAAACGGGATGACGTAGGTTTATTTGTTATGGTCAGTAATCCATTTATCCTGTCATCCCAAACCGCACACACGCCCACACCCTCACTCCGAAAACCTCAGAACTCTGTACGCTTTCTTTTGGCAAAGTTTAAGCAAATATCAGCTCAGGCTGGGTCCCCTTGTTAAACACACTCTCTGATCTTTGTGTTTCCTCCCCCTCTCTCTTTCTCCATCATCCCGTTCACCCTTTGTCCACTTTCACAACATTTTCTGATGGATGCAGTGGCCAACTTCTAGCCTATTGATTTATTGATCGGTTTGTGTGTGTAAGTGAAAAGGCCCGTTTGTGTATTCCAGCTTCAGGGTTTGTCTCTCCGCTCTAAATGTGTGTGATCTCTCACCTGCTGAGGTAATGCTTTTGCATAATCACCAGGGAGCCGCTTCAGAAGTCACAGGTATTTATCCTAAAGTGGCCCAGAGCCTCACGTTCACCTTCCTGCTGTGGTCTAGCGCGTCCCCTGCAGCCCCGTCACTATCTGCACCTTCAGTGAATAACTATGGCTGATTTCAGGTCACATATTCATTCTTTAATCCATCCTTGGTTCTATTTACTGCGGTGTATTTTAATCAAACACATATACTATCAGTTTTAGTCTTCACTCTAATCAATGATGATGATGATGATGTAAATCCATTTATTGTGCTATTCTGTTTCACCTTCATATACATTGAATTTTATTTCAGTATGTTTTCTAAATAATAATACTTTAGTTGTTTTGTGATTGTTTTTGTTGTGTTTTTTATTACTCATTATTATTTTTTTTAACCTCATACATTAGATTAGGGCGTGTCAAACTCAGTTCCTGGAGAGCCGCTGCCCTACACAGTTTAGTTCCAACCCAGCTGCAACACACTTACCTATAGGTTTCATACAAGCCTGACAGACTCAACTAGGTGTGCTTCATTAGGGTTGGAACTAAACTTTGCAGAGCTTTGGCCCTACAGGAATTGAATTTGACACCTGTGATCTAGATGATAAATAATAATAATAACAATAGTGATAATTCCATCCATCAATTCATCCGACTATTTATCCATACATATTTCCATCCATATATCCGTCCACCTGTCCATCCGTCCGTTAGTCCATTTTATTTTATGTCTGTCCGTCTGTCCATCCATTTTATTTAATCAGTCTGTCCGTTCGTCCGTCTGTCCGTCCGTCCTCCCATTTTATTTCATCCATCTGTCCGTCTGTCTATCCATTTTATTTAATCTGTCTATCCATTCATCTGTCCATCCATTTTATTTCATCCGTCCATCCGTTTGTCCATCCATCCATCCATTTTATTTCATCCATCTCTCCATCCATCCATTTTATTTCATCCGTCTGTTCGTCAATCCGTTTAATTTCATCAATCTGTCCATCCATCCATCCATTTTATTTCATCCGTCTGTCCATCCATTTTATTTCATCCATCTGTCCATTCATTTTATCTCATCCGTCTGTCCATCCATTTTATTTCATCTGTCTGTCCATTCATCCATCCATCCATCCATCCATTTTATTTCATCCGTCTGTCCATCCATTTTATTTCATCCATCTGTCCATTCATTTTATCTCATCCGTCTGTCCATCCATTTTATTTCATCTGTCTGTCCATTCATCCCTCCATCCATTTTATTTCATCCGTCCGTCTGTTCGTCAATCCATCCATGCATTCATCCATTTTATTTCATCCGTCCGTCCATCCATCCATTTTATTTCATACGTCTGTCCGTCCATTTAATTTTATCTGTCTGTTCGTCCGTCCATTCATCCATCCATTTTATTTCATCCGTCTGTCCATCCATCCATCCATTTTATTTTATTTCATTTCATCCATCTATCCATCCATCCATCCATCCATCCATATTATTGTTCTTTATTATTGTTATTTATTATACGACTGTAAAAAAAAATTCTGTTGAATTACTGTTTTTCCTCATCCATTTGATTTCAAACTTTCATGCAAACTGATATAATGTAAAAAAACATTATTTTATACAAATTTAAAAATCTTTGTAAACTAAAATGGGAAAACCTCAAGCTCTTCTCTTCATATGCTACGCATGTAAATGCTTAAATTGGACAGATTTATTAGCCGGTGCACAGAAGCAGTGTAAGCGCCATATTGGCCAGGACAGTATTTTTCTTGTGCTAGACTATGATGAGCACAGACAACTCAAGCTGCTGGTTTTATCTCAGCCATTTGCTGTCTTACTCCCAGTGGGGTTCAGATTGACCCTCAGTGGGTGTCTCTCATTCAGCCACTCGTTCTGTCCATTTGCTGTTACCATGCTGAGGTTTAGTCAGCCACTCATCGAATACCTTGATAACAGAAAAGTGAGATCACAAACTGTAGGTGCGAAACACACCTTGTCACAGCAGAACATTGGGAAGGTGACGATGTGACACTGTGGGCTGTGATTTTGTTAAACTCGACACATTACTCAGACAGTAGCGCCCATTTAGCACACAACACAGACATGGACTGACTTACATTAATGAAAACACTCATTTCCTGTGTTGGGGAAACTACTTCAAAAATGGAAGCTACTGACAATTAAAGCAGTTAATTCAATTACTCAATCTAGCCTACTGATAAAGCTGTTAGTCATATTATGAGTTATAAAATAAAGAATACTTATGACAATTTAGTTTCAGTATGTTTTTAAAAATGTTTATTGTTCATGAAGTTTTATAATGCAATGTATATATAATGGCAAAGCTGCATTTTCAGCATCATTACTACAGTCTTCAGTGTCGCATAATGCTACAGAAATCATTCGAATATGCTGATTTTCTTCTCAATAAATATTTTTTATTATTTTAAAAGTTGAAACAATTGTGCTGTAAATTAAACCTAATTATTTGTGTAAAAATGGTTTAAAGAGATTTTTTTATTAAAGACACATCCTATATTGATATAAAGTGACAGTAAACATTTACAATACAATGTTATAAAAGAATGTTAACCCTTATGGGGTGATTTTAAGTCCTAATTTGGCCATAACCTTTTCTGTGTTTCAGCTAGCAGAATGATTTTTGGTGGCAAATCTTATTTTGACACGTTTTGAGAAAATGCTTCGAGTGCTTTTTTTTTTTTTATCTCAACAATAGGGGTATTACCAACCCACGTCACACATGATGTCACACGGCTGCAACCACGCATACCGGTTGCAAAAAAAGACCGGTTGCAAAAGCAAACATTTCGTGTTGTGCGGTAGGATGCCAAATTTTGTCTTATCCAATATCCATGGGAGGGTGCTATCACAAATAGACCTTTCAGACAAACGCCGCTCACTTTAATGCTAATTTTGCCAAATAACTGTGCTTATGACTGAGTGACAAGCTGTTATAATACACTGTAAAAAAAAATCCGTAATTTTACGGTTTATTTTGGCAGCTGGGGTGCCGGAAAAAAAAACGTAAAATAATGCCAATTAAATTACAGAAATTTACTTTAAAATAGCAGAGGTTGAATTACAGAAATTTACCAGAAATTTTAATTTAAGGAAATTTCTGTAATTTAATGTCCGTTATTTTGCAGTAATTTTTTGTAATTTAACGGCCATTTTTTAATGTTTTTTTTTCTGGCACTCCAGCTGCCGGAAATAAACCGTAAAATTACGGATTTTTTACAGTGTATGCTGAAAGCATTATGTGAATAATATATATATATTTGTCTCCCTGTTTTATTTTTTGCAACCTCGCTGCACGCGCATCCTGAATGTTTACAAACCGGTAATTGTCTATACACTCTGGGCAAATTTACTACCCTTTTGTTATGTTCTGGTTTAAAAAATCCACTAAATTAAACTGCTATAAAAATAAATCAGATAAATTTTTTCAATTATTTTTGCATAAATCTGTTAATCCTCATTCCTGATCAAAACTAATAAATTGCTTAGAAAATTACAGGATTTTAACTCTTTAGTTAGCAAAATAAATGATGTCACTGATTTGGTGGGAAAAAACACACAAAATTACTTATTTTCTATATAAAATGTAATAATTGTGCACTGGATTTTTTTAGCTGTTATCAAAGTCTTTGACATGTGAAACAACATTGCCTTTGATGCGTCGTTTTTGATTTGTTTTATTTTTTTTCTTTCTAATTTACTGTCAGTGGCAGTTTTTGCTCTATTGGCTTCCATAATAACCAAATTTTTTGATTACAGAACCATGACACCATACAATAGTGCATTTTTGATTGTTGGTGGTTTTCCCGGTTGGGAAGAGGTAAAATTTGTAATTTTTACTGTTCATTATCAGTTGGCACCATTAACCCTTTAGGCCTGTGCAAAAAAAGCTAGGTTTCTGGGTTTTATATGAAGTATAACAGCAAATTAAAGAGTGTGTATGTGTGTCTGTGAGTGTGTGAGAATGACCTTTACGCACTTACCTTGATGTATCTGAGAAATCTAAATGTGCATCTCAGCTCTCAGAACTACATGAAGTGAACAAAAACAAAGACTTTGTATTTATGCACCATCAAATGTGGTTATAATGGAAGTCAATGGGGCAAAATCAGCCACCAACAGTAAATTTAAAATTAAAATCTAACAATATACCAAAGCCAGTGTTGTTACTAATCGTTAACATTTCTGTGATAACAGTAAAAAAAAAAACAGTCCACAATTACTTTTTATTTAGAAAATACGACATTTTGTGTGTTTTTTCACCAAATCGGTGACATCATTTGTGAACTTGACAATAAAAGAGTTAAAATCCTGTAATTTTCTAAAAAAAAAAAAATAGCAGTTTTGATCTGGACTGATATTTTAATGCTTTGTGTGGATTGTTTCAGGGCTTAAAACTGTGTAGTATCAATTTTAGCTGATTTTTAAATCAATTTTCATTATAATCTAAGTTGTACACTTGTGTTTGCTTTACAGAACTGTCATTTCACTGTAATTATCTGTATCCCCAAATAAAATTGTATTGTTTTCAATCTTGTTCCTTCTGAGATATACTGTAGATAGATAGATAGATAGATAGATAGATAGATAGATAGATAGATAGATAGATAGATAGATAGATAGATAGATAGATAGATAGATAGATAGATAGATAGATAGATAGATAGATAGATAGATAGATAGATAGATAGATAGATAGATAGATAGATAGATAGATAGATAGATAGATAGATAGATATAGAACCCTCATGTCTTTGCATTGACACACCTTCTCTAAAATCACAGCGGCTCAAGGGTGTCAGAGGCGTTCTGTGCATAGGCTTGTCTTCGCTTCTTTTGAACCCGGGTCACAGGCAGGCGTCAGGAGGCTTGTTTGTTATAAGGTTCATATTGGTCTTTTCATTGACAGAGTCTAGAAGCTTCTGTTTGAACAGGGTCCCTGCAGAATGAAAAGACGGTATGTGGACTGCATTGAAGACTGTGATAATTGCAGCTCTTGACAATCAGATGATAGAGTGCTTTAGCTGAGACTCGCGACTCACACACACACCTTCACATGCACACACGCAGAGCCGGTGTCTTGCACACATGAACGGAGATGACAAAAGGGTTTAGCTGTTGGATATGAGACGAGGGATGTTGACACACACATGCTGGGTGTGTTTTAGGACAAGTTCTGAGAGTTTAAGAGAGTGCTCACATATGTTACAAGAGTACAGAGGCAATATACAGTAGCTTCAAAGTGGGTTTGGACATGTGAGTCAATTAAAATTTAAGGGTCAAAAACAAGATAAGACTTTGGCAGCTGCAACAAATTAAATCTACAAAAGTGGGATTATATTCAGACAGTAAAGTGTGCATTTTAATAATTTACATTCACATTTGTGAAAAATAAAATATCAAGATATAGATTAAATAATGTTCAATCTTCATTTAGCATAATCATTATATTTGCATAAACTGAATTGACATTCATTTATTTATTTTTCTTCGGCTTAGTTTCTATCTCAGAGGTCGCCACAGCAGAATAAACTGTTAACTATTCTAGCATATGTTTTACGCAGCAGATGCCCTTCCAGCTGCAACCCAGTACTGGGAAACACCTATATACACTCTCACTCACACACACTCAATTTAGTTTATTCAATTCACCTATAGCGCATGTCTTTGGACTGTGGGCAAAATGGGAGCACCCAGAGGAAACCCACACAAAGACGGGGAGAACATGCAAACTCCCACAGAAATGCCAACTGGCCCAGCTGGGAGTCAAACCAGTGACCTTTTTGCTGTAAGGTGACAGTGCTAACCATTGAGCCATCGTGGCGCCCTCTGAATTGACATGTACTTATTAAAATAAATATAGTAACGAGTCATAATTCTACATTTTATTATAATTTAAACTTTGAAAATCTTCTTGCTTGAACCATTCAGGTTCCTGGGCACCACCATCTCTCAGGACCTGAAGTGGGACACTCACATTCACTCCATTGTCAAAAAAGCTCAACAGAGGCTGTTCTTTCTTCGTCAGCTGAGGACGTTCAACCTCCCAAAGGAGCTGCTGAAACAGTTCTACACCTCCATCATTGAATCAGTCATCTGCACATCAATAACTGTCTGGTTTAGCTCAGCTACCAAATCCGACCTCCAAAGACTACGTCGAATAGTTCGGACTGCTGAGCGAATCATTAGTAGAACCCTCCCTACTCTCCAAGAACTGTACTTATCCAGAGCGAGCAGAAGCTGCCAGAATCACTCTGGACTGCTCACACCCAGCACACTGCCTCTTTGAACTTTTACCTTCTGGTCGACGCTACAGAGCACTGCGCACCAGAACAGCCCGACACAAAAACAGTTCCTTCCCTCAGGCAATCCATCTCATGAACACTTGATGATAATAATTGTGGAACCAACATCACTACTTGCTATACACTCTTATACACATATACATTTATTTAACAACACACTTTACATGCCAATTTGCACATAACAGCTGCACATATAATGTATATAGTAATATATCTGGACATACACTTGTCAATTTGTATATTTGCATTCAATACTTTTTAAAATATATTTATTATCTGTTTGTTTTTTTTAGTCCTTTAGTCTGTAATTCTGTTGCACTGTAGAAGCTCTGTCACAAAAACAAATTCCTCGTATGTGTGAACATACCTGGCAATAAAGCTCTTTCTGATTGCTGACAAATGGGTAAAGACTGGAGGTTTGAAGGATAGTGGGCAAGAAATAAAATGATAATTCATCAGTATTTTTGCATTGTGTCTTTTAATACTTCATTAGATGATTCTTGTTCTAAATATGCCTAAGAGAAATTTGGGCTATGTATCAATACAATAGTATAGTAACAGTACACAATAGTAATACAATACTTATAGGTATTACACAAGGATATCTTCTGTAAATCATGGTAATAGTGATAGTCATCATTCATGACACTGCATGAAAATAAAAATGTAAAACATAAAATAAATAAAAACAACAAAGGCTCATTCTGAAAACGTAGCCCTATATACGTTGGAGATCGTGAATTATGTTGCAAGAAGTATGTATGGTTGCATTTCTTCTTTAAAACAAGCGCTATGGGTGTCAGGGTTCTGCCACTTCAGTCTTGTACATTCTTGCTTTAGTCACAGAGTCCAGACACTAGTTCTGTCTTGTCCTGTGTGTTGTGCTCGGCTCAAGTTTTCTCGGGTCGAGCACTCGATTTCTGTCATTGTGTCTCTGTATGGGCGTCGTCGGTAGTGCGCTCAGACCGTGCACAATCCCGCTTGATGCGGGCGCGCGAGGTCTGTGCGTGCTTGGGACCCGCGCCCTTGTACTCGTGTTTGTGTTGGTTCTGTCGGCATCACGCTGTTTCATTCTCAGCGTCTCAGTCTAGTTGGTTTCGGTTTCGGTTGGCGCTGAGATGAAACATGCGCGTTGCATATGTGTGAGCGCACGGTAAGGTGTTTATATCTATCGTGTGCTCGTGTCTTGTGTTGTCCAAGCACGTGGCACTGTGTTTACACTGTGGCTGCGTGCTTCAGTATTGTGCTTTAGTGTTGTCTTGCGTGTTGTTCCCTGTAGGTTCCTGTGTAGGTTCACCTGTTTGTGTGTTAATTTACTTCTGCTTATATTCTCCTCATGTCTTCTGTCCTGTGCCAGTTCGTCGTCGTATGTTGCCTTGTCCAGCCCTGTCTAGCCCTGATCCCTGCCAGCCTGCCCTGTAAAGTTTGTTTGTATGTTTTGTTAATGTTTTCCAACTCGGGGTTATTTATTTTGCGTTTTGTTTTATTTTACTATTAATAAATACCCATTTTTCCTGCAATTGAGTCCTCGCTCTTTTTCCCCACCACAAACCCTGACAATGGGGTGGTATGACACCGTTCCTTTTTGCGCTTACCAGCTGACCGCTTACCTCCATGTGGACAGCTTTCTCGTTGTTACCAGTTTGTGGATTGCTTTTTAAAACAATGTCAGTTGGGTTGAACGAAGTGGGTGGGCGGGTCAATCAGTGCTTTTGAAAACACTATTGGTTGGGTTTAGGGAAGGAGGAGGGTGGGTCAGTCGATCACTCAGTCAATCAGTCAGTAAGTCAGTTGACAGGTGCCTCTGGTGGATTTATGCTAGAACAGTTGGTGCGAATGGCACTCACAAGAGAATTTTAAGATCTCAAAAAGCATACACAGCGACCTCTGGTGGATTCGCTAAAAAAAACAAAAACGTAGCTCCTGGGATGTATTTGGTGTTCTCCAGAAATGTATGTAGGGGTACGTTTTTTGAACATACTCCCATCCAGTTATCGATACTTACCTGTTGTCCTGCCATTGGTGATATGGGTCCACACACGGATCCAGTGGCCCATAGTCATTTCCTCATAACGCATTCCCCACAGTATAGCTCCACTCCCGGTTTTCATACACACACATACAGTACATTGTCTTGTCTTGTTTATTGTCCTTGTGTTTTTATTGTTTTCTTATTTGTTTGTTTTTGCACTTGTAAATACCTTCACTGTGAATGGACTTTTTAATGCTGTAAATAAACACGACAGTGCTTTGCGAGGGGGCCATCATTTTAGACCTCTCACAAACTCACATTTCTCCCCCTGAGGATGAGCTGGTGGGTTTGTTTTCATTGTTTTTTGCAGTGACTTGAATTATTATTGAGTGTTATGTTTTTTTTTTGCATGTACTAATTATGTTTTACCATCAGTTCAACCATAGGTGTTTATGTGAAAATCCCAATAGGCCAGCATAACATTCAGATTACAACAACAAAATGATCTTAATGTAATAGCAGAAATATATTCTTATTCTGTAAGTGCTCTGTATATTTAAAAAGTACTTACCCCATCTAAAAATCGTACGTGTGATATGTGGTGATATGTGACATGGCACAATCCTTCTATTATTTCCTTTTGTCAGAGTGATTTGATCACAAAATATGGCCCATTTGCACCTTTATTTAGAGCTGCCCTCCTGTAATCAGTGCACCCAAAGCGGATGTTAATTCCAGGTGTAAATGGGGTATTACTGTCTGTAAAGAGTCTCTGAACAGTGAGAGAAGTGGAACTTAGCCTGTTAATTATATGTAGAGATTGAAGGCATTTGCTCTGTCTGACACAATCTTTCACCATGACAAATTATTACAGAATCCTGCTGGAATTTCTTGTGGCCACAAACACCAAGCAGACATTTTTTTGTTTGCTCGATTTCTTTCTTTCTGAGTGTCTGGGAGCCACCCTGTGGCACATCTGTCCAGACTGAAGCTCAGCGGGAGTGTTAGTCGTGAGCACTTCTGCGGTTTGCAGATCCTGGGGATTAAATGACACTGGAAGAAGAGGACGAGCACTTCTCTCAGCCTCAAGAGATCTGCCTAACACTTTTCACAGAGAGAAAGAGAGAGAGACGGAGAACTCTATTCTTTCTTTTGTCTGTTTAAAGCGCATCTCTTAGAGGAAATGAGAGAGCGATCAGGGTTTATTCAAAGAGATCAGTCTGTCTGTCAGCGGCTTACATTACATGAAGCTTTTTGTGAATGTGGAAGTGTTTTGCACAGTTTATGAACTCCAGATATTCCATTTCATTAAAATGATCACCAAAATACCCTGTTGCATGATTATTTAATAGTGCTGATTGTATGTGCCCTCCCTCATCCTGTCTGTTTTTTTTTTACTCTAAACAGATGAACCAGCCTGATTTTTGAACAGAAGGCCTTATTTTTCGTTTGTGATGTTTTTTTTTTTTTCCTCTCTCTGTTTTATGGACCATGAGAAAAACAGTGTGTTCTCCGCAGAACAGTTTGCAGGCCCATCAATCTGCTTACACAATGGAAATGCGTGAGTCAAACAAAAAGCTGACCAGAATACATCAGTGCCTTTACCTTTCATGAAAATTTACAATTGCTAATGGTCAAAAATTAGGTCTTTTCTGAAGAGATAGATAGTCCATCCAAAAAATGAAAGTCAGGCCATTATTTATTCCCTTACATGTCATTCCAAACGTTCAAACGTCAAAACTTTTTTAAAGCACAGTTAAAGCATCATAAAAGTAGTTCATGCGACTTGCACATTGCAATCCAAGTCTTTTTAAATCAAACAATAACTTTCTATGATGAATAGACTGAAGCTTAAATCAGTGAGTCAGTGAGTTGAACTCAATAGTCACATCATTCTGATTAGTGAACAAATCATTCAGACAGTTTTTTGCACAAAGAATCTGTTGATTCACTGAAAAGATCTGCTACAAATCAAACATTACTCCTTCTCTCTTGAACCCTAACCTTATTCTGGAAAATAAAGATTTAAATATGTAAATATGAATTCAGTTAATAATTTAGTTTTCTTTTTTTAGTTTATTAGTTTAAAGAGATATGTCGCAACAAGCCAGAATGAAAACAAAGGAACCGCCATGTTTTAAATATACAGACATTACACAGTAATAATATATACATATAATAACAAGCCATGGTCGACCTGAGCTCAAACAAACCTTGTCATTATCTTGATTAACAGCCACAAAGCCAAAATGAAAAGCAGATTCTACCCTGTGCCCCATAGTTTTTTTACGAGCCTATCTAAAGTGCCAGAAGTTTCGCTTTCTCGATTGTGCTTGCGTGCGCGTCTATATTCGAAATAACAAACTTCCTGAGCTGATGATGGGGGCAGCACAGTGGCGCAGTGGGTAGCACAAACGCCTCACAGCAAGAAGGTTGCTGGTTCAAGTCCCGGCTGGGTCAGTTGGCATTTCTGTGTGGAGTTTGCATGTTCTCCCCATGTTGGCGTGGGTTTCCTCCGGGTGCTCCGGTTTCCCCCACAAGTTAAAAAAAATAAAACATGTGGTATAGGTGAATTGGGTAAGCTTAATTGTTCGTAGTATATGTGTGTGAATAAGTGTGTATGGATGTTTCCCAGTGATGTGTTGCAACTGGAAGGGCCTGCGTAAAACATATGCCAGATAAGATGGCAGTTCATTCCACTGTGGCGACCCCAGATTAATAAAGGGACTAAGTCGAAAATGAATAAATAAATGAATGAATTGAACTGATGATAATAACGCGTGGGTGATTATTAAAGTGCTTCTGACATCTGATCCTGTCAGAAATGAACGAACACGAGACTGGCGTGCGAAAAAACAAAGGAGAAGCCGGAAAAAACAAAGGAGCAAACGATTTTTTCAGCAAACATGAACATACTGCCATGTTAGCTATTATCATCACCTTTTGGACTATTATGAACTTGGAATGATGGAATTACTCTCTAACAAGATGTTACATGTGCTGATGCAGAGGTTTGCACTATATTTCGTGTTGTTTTTGAATCCAAATAAGGACTAAATCTGTGCTGTGTGTAGTTTTTCTGTAATTGGTAACATATCGGAGACTGTAAGGGTCTGTATGTGTTCATATATGTTGCATTTATTTATTTATATAATTGCAGACGTTACAGTAGGCTATTTCGCACTGTCATTGATCTGCAGTTATAATCAAATCATGTTCATAGAAAGGTTAGTAATAAACATTTATACACAAGTATTTATATGTTTAAAGCATCTGTTTTGTGAGAAGTACTTTTCATATGGTTTGTGAACGACCTGTACGGCTTTACTGTAGACATTTATTCGAGCGAGAATGACGTCGACTGAAACTCTTTGTCGTACACCACGCTCACCAAAAAGGTACCCTTTGTAGTGGAAACGCAAGCCTGATAAAGGTGACCCGTGCCGACTCGTACTGTACCGTACTGTACCAGTCAGTGGAAACAAGCCATTACCGACCTGTACCGTACTGTTTCACTCAGTGGAAACGGGCCATAACTTGCCTAATTACCCTATCCTGCCTAGTTAACCTAATTAACCTAGTTAAGCCTTTAAATGTGACTTTAAGCTGTATAAAAGTGTCTTGAAAAATATCTAGTAAAATATTATTTACTGTCATCATGGCAAAAATAAAATAAATCAGTTATTTGAAATGAGTTATTAAAACTATTATGTTTAGAAATGTGTTGAAAAAACTTCTCTCCGTTAAACAGAAATTGTGGAAAAAATAAACAGGGGGGCTAATAATTCAGGGGGGCTAATGATTCTGACTTCAACTGTACATTTTTAACATCACAATTGTCAGAGCAGAGATCAAGTTACAATTAAGGAATTCAAAAACGTGAATGAGTGGAAAAAAAAGAAGAAACCTGAGCTGTGGACAACTAATAACTAAAGTATTTATTTACAAACATTTATAGAAATATTCAGTTGAAAAAGCATGTAAAATAGGGTACAGTATTAACATGTACGAATTTCTGCATTCATTTTAATGGTGTATTTTCTGTATTTTGAACATTGCATTAAGTTTTCGGCTCAAAAGAAATTCACAAAACTGTTACTTCTCAATATCCTGGCAGAAATCGACAGACTTAAGTGACTGTTCCTTTAAGATAGTGACTGCAGCATGTTGGCTGTGAGTCCTGCTGTTCTGTGTAGTCTGACTGAAGACACATTGTGCACTGTTTCAATGATCTCTATAAAATATAAGCAATCTGCTTTTGCTTACAGCACGCCACTCTTTCTCTTTCTTTCTCCTCCCACTCTTTCTTTCATTCTCTCTGTAGTGTGCTTTGTCATCCCATTCAGTCTATTACAATCCCCTTCTGTAAAAACATTCCTCTCAGTTTCAGTATTGATAATGCTGGCTGCAAGACAACACCAAAGCACATTCCTCTCTCTCTGTCCTCGCTTTTTTTTTACCCCCTCGTTGATCTAAATCGATTTATTTGTGCCCTTTGTATTAATTTAGCAGACTTCTGACATGATGTCCTTTCAACACAAAGATCGTTTTCGCTAGAGGAAAGCTCTGTGTTTTTATTATTTATTTATGTTTCCAGGAAGGCCGTGTTGTCCAAGAAATTCGTCACAATTAATGACATTAGCGTTGGTATTTTTGTCAGATTCTCCTGTCTGAGATAGGCTAATGAGAATGGAGGTGTATTCGCATCGGGCCAAGAACAGATGCACGAGTGACCGGTGATAACGAATGACGGAACTGACGATGTTGAAACCGTACACAGCATGGCGGAAACTTTTCAAGAAGGAATGCAGCAAATTATATTCCCTCATGCAATGAAAACACAGAAACGTATCGCCACATGAGAGGGTTGAACAAAGGCCTGGAAGAGCGAACCTGTCTGAAATGATGATTAAGTTTTTCTGTGAGCCTCAATCGCTCCCCCACTTTCGAGCCTGTTTCGAATTTACCAAAGACAAATTCTTAGCCTGTCCGATAACACGCTTGAACATTGCCGTTCTTTAAAACTATTGATGCTCGCATGTATAAGCTCTGCAGGGCCTTCGCTTGCTGTACGTTTTCAAGAAAGCGCTGTTATCGTTTCCAGATGTGGGTATGGAACGAAATGCAATATTTATCAAGGACAATTTATTAATCAGGCCTGCCTGCAGAGGCAGCGGTGTGGAGAGAGAACTATGGCGTAGCGCGACGGGAAGATGAAAGCTTGTATATGATATGGGGGCCACTGTAAGCCAATCTGGCCAGTATTATGAGATCAGGTTTCTGCACTCTCTGTCGCTCTCTTTAAATGAACAGGTTCATTTTGTTCAGTGCTCATCAAATGCCTCTTTGCTTTTTAAAGCAAACTTTGTGTCAGAGCGTATCATGATCCAAATTATTTAAGGGAGACAGAGAGAGAACGAAAACCAGTGGGTATTTTTTTTAAACAATAAACTCTTTCCTGTTTGAATCCAGATGGTGCTCTCATGTGGTACAATAAACTGTAAACTTAAATGATGCTCTGCAGCTTTTATATAAAATCAGATGTAAATGAAAATGAAGCACAAAATCAATGGAGCGTGCATTTTGTCTGAAATCAGCTTTTTGTGTTTTTGTCACTGATTTAATTATCCGATCAGATCAAAGTCCTGGGGCTTCCCTTGGGGCTGTTTGTGGTGGTTCCTCAAAGTGCTTGAACACACAAGCGAATCTCACCTCAGGTGTTTGGACTCACACAGGAAAATGACAAACAACACGTTCTCACCCCGCTCGCTTCTGTAAAGAGCCAACAGACTAATAACATTACTGTTACTAACCTGCTGTTAAACGTGTCTGGATGAATGTGCTTTTATTTTTAATGGTTAAAATGGTTTCTAAATTTAAAAAAAAAATGTTTTTTAAAAAAATTAAAAACTGCTTTTATTCTAGCCGAAATAAAACAAATAAGACTTTCTCCAGAAGAAAAAATATTATCCGACATACTTTGAAAATTTTCTTGCTCAGTTAAACATCATTTGGGAAATATTTAAAAAATAAAAAAAAATAAAAATGGGGCTAATAATTCTGACTTCAACTGTATATACAGTTGAAGTTAGAATTATTAGCCCCCCTTTCGGCTAGAGTAAAAGCAGTTTTTAATTTTTTAAACACCATTTTAAGGACAAAATTATTAGCCCCTTTAAGCTATTTTTTTTCGATAGTCTACAGAACAAACCATTGTTATACAATAACTTGCCTAATTACCCTAATCTGCCCAGGTAACCTTAGTTAATTAGTTAGTTAAGCCTTTAAATTTCACTTTAAGCTGTATAGAAGTGTCTTGAAAAATATCTAGTAAAATATTATTTGCTGTCATCATGGCAAAGATAAAATAAAACAGTTATTAGAGATAAGTTATTAAAACTATTATGTTTAGAAATGTGTTGAGAAAATCTTCTCTCTGTTAAACGGGAAAAAAATAAACAGGGGGGCTAATAATAATAAATAATATATAATAATAAATACATATATATGTACATATATAACGTCCGATTCCGATTGAGTCTGAAACTGCGTAATCGGGCTCGATTTCCAATCACGTGATCGGATCTGGACATCAGATCTGGACAGTTAATTTTATTACATGTTTTTGAAATATATATAACCTTATAACTTTACTTGAAATCAAAAATTGTACAATGACAATACAGTGTAATATCAGCTAATAAAATAATTATTAAAAAAAAAATATATATATATATATATATGATTTTCTTTTATACTGCACCATCTTCAAATTAAATAACATTTAACATTTAGCTCAGATTTTATAATTACATTTTTGTGATTTATCCTCTAAGTCAGGGGTGCTCAACCCTATTCCTGGCGATCGACCTTCCTGCAGTTTTCAGTTGCAGCCCTTATCAAACACACCTGCCTGTAATTATCAAGTGCTCCTCACGTTCTAAATAATTGGTTCAGGTGTGTTTGATCAGGGTTGGAGCTGAAATCAGCTGGAAGGTCGATCGCTAGGAACAGGGTTGAGCACCCCTGCTCTAAGTTATCCTCTGTAATGTAAATCTACCTCCAAGATGTCTATTTTTAGATGAAACTACAGCCACAGCTGGTTATGAAATCAGCTGGTCTCCTTTTATAAACCTTACCGTCCATTTGGACCTGAATTTCAAAGGCCATAGAAACAAATCTACAGTACAATGCCTTGCCAGCCGCTTATAAATTAACAGTCTGCACAATTTGTCACTTAAATGTCCGTGCCGCATGCCACACTTAACATACTAGCCAGAAAATGCACAAACCTGTAATTCAGTCTGTTTTTGAGCTGTACGACACCAACTATGGCATCTTAATGACTTCTGTGTAACATTTGTCAATCTCTTATTCTCTTAGTTGTCAAACTGTCTAATATAACTTGCTAATATTGCTCGTATTACGTGTTGGCTACTATTTACACCATAAAAAAAGCAATGCAATTACAAGCAGCTCCACAAAATAATTATACGAAAGCACATGCAATTCAATGAAGCTTTCAAGTATTTAGACTGTAATGTGAAACCAAGTCATGCACAATGGCCTGTTTATGTTCAATGAAATACCAGTTTGAGGATATATAGTGTCAGTGTCAAGTGCATGTTTAGTTATGAGAAAGTATGTACTGTTGTCAGTCAAAACGCTGGGTGATATGCGAGTTTGCAGGCATGTTGTCGCTCACACACACACCCATTCTATCATAAATCAGTCGCTGTCATGTTTTTGTGAGCATGCGGTTTTTGTGTTTCACTTCGTTCTCTTGTATCACTGTAGTTTTGATCTGGTATGAAGAAAATGCTAAAGATTTTTTTTCCTCGTGGTTTATTTTGATGACTGTCTTTTCTTTGGACTGAACTGCTCAGCGCTTTAATCCTTCAGCAGCTTCGAAACCTGATGAAATTTCCAAACATTTATAACCGAAGCTGCCGCTTTTTTTATGTACTTATTTATTTCGTCTGTAAAGGGATTCGAGTGTCTTGTTTCCATATGTATACATACAATACATCCATTGAGGGGCCATGATAATTGAATAATATCAAATACCAAAGTTATCGCTGTAAAAATAGCCTCGAATTTTTGGAGTAATTCTTGTAAAATATACTCTCGCGTAGTCAAAGCGAAACATTTCTCTTCGCTCCCTCGCGTCCTGGGAGCTTCTGTTAAGAAGGGAAAGCGTGATTAATTAAAAGGGGTTTTGGGGGAAAAAAACAGCAGTAGTGGTCCAAATCCAAGTAAAATCTGGAGTGTGATAACTGTTGAACGTTTCAATAGTGAAACGTTTAAGCGATTAGACCACAGGCATGTACACTATGGCAGATGAAGCTGGAGTGTGGGTGTGCGAAAGAATGTGACTTGGGCTATTTTTACAGCTGATGAATAAAGCACTGCAATGTGGGGAAGTCAAGGTGTATGATCCTGATAGATGAAGGTTTCTTATGCCTGCAATTGAAACCTGTCCTGTGAACATGCCTCATTTATTCGCTTTAAAGACGTACATTGTGGAAAGATCAAGGTGTAAAACAACAAATTTAATTTATGTGTTTATGTATTTTTAATTACTGTACTTTAGAACATGAGCTGATTAGTTTACCTTTTTTAAGGTAAATGTTTTGGTAACACTTTATTTTGATGGTCCATTTGAGTATTAGTAGACTGTCTGCTTAATATCTGTGGATACTGCTCCTTCAACAGACATTTAACTGACTATAAGAAACTTTGCAAGTACATGTCAAGTTACACTAATCCTAACCCTAACCTCAACCTAACAGTCTGCTTATAATCTAATGAGAATTAGTTGGCATGAAGATGCAATGTAACTTAATTTCAACAAACGCACCATCAAAATAAAGTGTGACCAATTTTTTTTGCATAATTTTTTTAGAAGACACTGTGGTGTAACAGAAAATTAGTTTACACTGAATAACAAAAACATTTACCAGAAGGATAAAACTTTAGCTTAACCTCATTAATCTTTTTTTTAATTGTGTATTAGTAATTTACAAATACAGCAAAAACAGGCATTAAAAACAAAAGTTCCAAAGGTAATTGAAAATAAAAATAGAAAAAAAAACAAAAACAAAACAAAAACAAGTGGAAGACATTTACAAGATGCCAAATAAAGATTCATAATTTGGCTACCCTTTGCGAAGGGTAACTAGCACAGCAAAAGGGTACCAAAAGACGGAGCTAGATGCGCAACTGAACACTATTGGTTTACAGAGATACGTTACTCGCTTGTAGACAAGCCAGAATGAAAACAAAGGAACCACCATGTTTTAAATACATAGCCGAGACATAACACCATAATAATATATACATATAATAACGAGCCATGGTCGACCCGAGCTCAAACAAACCTTGTCGTCACCTTTAACAGCCACAAAGCCAAGAAGAAGAGCAGAATCTGCCCTGTGCCCTGTAGTTTTTTTACAAGGCTGTCTAAAGCACAAGCGGTTTCGCTTTCTCGCTTGCGCTCGCCGCGTGTCTATATTTGAAATAATGAACTTCTTGAGCTGATGATAATATCATGCACGTGATTATTGAAGTGCTTCTGACATCCGATCCTGTCAGAAACGCACAAACGTGAGACTGACGCATGAAAAAAACCTGGAAAAAACAAAGGAGCAAATGATTCTTTCAGCAACCTAAAACATGAACAAACTGCCATGTTTAACTATTATCATCACCTTTTGGACTATTATGAACTCGGAATGACGGAATTACTCTCTGACAGAGGTTACATGTGCTGGTGAAGATTAAAGATACAGATGAGACTGACTGACAGGGCTATATGTTGCGTGTTGTTTTTGAACAACACGCAACATTGTCTTTTCCTCCAGTGAGAATGACATCGACTGAAACTTTCTGTCGTACACCACGCCCACCAAAAGAGTACCATTGGTACCCTTTTAGCTGTGGAAACACAAGCCTAATAAAGGTGATTCATACTGACCCATACCATATCATACTATACCACTCAGTGAAAACGGGCTATAATGTTTATCACAATTATTCACAACATCTTGTTTCTTAAAAATTTAAGAAAAATATATATTTAAAAAAGTAAACAAACTCAATTTGTCAATTTTTAAAATAAATGATTTGTTAATGAATATTTGGTCTTGTTACACTGAATGATGACACCAAATTTGGATATTTTACATTTACAAAAGATATTCAAAACATTAAAGTGGATTAATTAATCAACAGTTTACGTATTTTGTGATTCACAAGTGTTTTCTATTTATTTATGGTTGTGAATTGCATTATTGGACCTTAATCTTTGATCTGTCAACTTTTGATGTTGAAAATTCAACTCTACAGTTTAACAAAGTGACTTTTATTGACATTTTAGTAGTTTGATAATAATATAATGTAAAATAAATAATATATAGAGAAATAAGTGTTTAAAATAACAGAAAATGTACTGGCAGTTTATTACAAGGTTTTTGTACTGTAATAAACAACACTAACCCAGACAATATATCACTTTAATCTATTAAATATAAATATTAATTTTCATAAAAGTCACTTTTTTTTTAACTTTTCAAGGTTAAAAGTTGTTGGAAGAAGATCAAGGTTTCATAATGCAATTCAAAAGCAATAAATGGGGAAAAATAAAAACACTAATCTCAAAATATGGAAAACTGCTAATTTTATGGATATTTTTTACAGTGTAAATGTAGTTTTGGTTATGTCAATTGATTCATTTGATTTAGATTTAGATTTATCATGTTTTAACCCATTTACTACAGTATCAGCAATCTTCAATGGTGACTAATTCCATGTTTTATAGTAAATGCAGCTGCAACAATATAACTTCTTTGAGTCCACCTAAAATGAAAATTCACCCGCTTAATGCATGTTGTGAAAAATTCATCAGTTCTCAACTTCTGAATAACAAAATTGTTTGTCTTAATCAAAATGCAATAACTTGCTGTTCTTCTGAAATCCTCTGAGATCGTGCTATACATGCTGATGTCATTTGGCTGTATTTTTAGCAAAGTCACATTTGGTCTGGCACTATTCGTATATATAACAGCCACTTCACACCATCCCATTGATTCCCACCCTGCGTTTTGTCACACTGAACATTCTGTTTCACTTGGAAATACATTATATTACGTAAGTACAATGAGTAGCGAATGGCAAACTTTAGCACAAAAATATTTTTAATGTTGCCTTTTAAGATGAGACAAAAGAAGCTGAGGGATGAATGAAGTGTTGGGGCGAGTTGAGTTGATCTTCAGTGTGCTTGTTTGATGATTTGCTTTGTTTGTTTATTAAATTAAAAGATATTTCATACAATAAAAATTGTAATATAATAGCTGACATCTCTCAATGAAAGCCTTTAGATGGTTGGAATAAGTATGACTGCTGTTGTGTTTACATTAGGCTTTTATCATATCAATCTTAATTTCTGTAAAAAAAAAAAAAAAAAAAAATGTAATTATCACTGTAAATACTAAAGGCCTACAATTATTAGGTTTTAATTGAACAAAAAAAAATATTTGTTTTCTACAGTTGGAAAACATACATTTAGTGATGGGCAAACCATAAATGTTAAATATTTTGTCTGATACAGACACACTCTTGTGTATAGGTATAATTATTGCTATTATAAACAATTAACAGACATTTAGCTCAATAAACTCCTAATTTGCCACTTATTATTAGTTATTAAGGTAGTAGTTAGGTTTAGGTATTATATAAGATTAGAGATGTAGAATAAGATCATGCATAATAAGTACTTTATAAGTACTAATAAACAGCCAATATCTTAATCGCTGGTCTCACTCTCACACGCTTTGTCCTAAAGCAACTACTGAATGCTTAGTTGGCCGGCGGCGTACAGGAATTACACCAATTACTAAGCCATGCTTACAAGCTATTTCAGACTGAATATTCAAAATAGCACGTAAAAAATATAGGGACCACGTCAGAGGTTGTTATTGTTCAAAAATGCATCAATTCGATGTGAATCAAAGACTATGGAATACACAAGACATGTCACTCGTATCTTTTTGAATGGGTAAAATTGTAAAAAAGTGTAACGATCAATATGGTGAATAAAGCCCCGCCTACTAGTACAGGAGCGAATCATTGATCGCTATAGACTGACAATACTCCAGGGGAGGGGCTCGGACCAGATGTGAGTTTCTGCAGATTTTGTGTGATTTGGATGTTTAGAAATGAAACTAAAAACACAGTTGTTGTTCAATTTTATTGGCGATTCCTAATATGAAATTTAATTAAAAGATTGGCAAGCAGTTTTGGAGAATTTGATGTTTCCTCATTCAGACAGAATGCCCGAGCATACTGTCCGAGGTGTGTTTCAAAGATGGCCGCCATGTGAAAGGACTTGCATTAAAGGGACTTTGTGTGAATATAAAAGCAACTTCATCTCAGTAAAGCAGGCTAGGCGGAATAGTGCTATTTACTTTTTTGTTGTTAAACTAAATAAAAAACTACATTATCGATGCTGTAAAAGGTCCCTTATGAAACTGAAAATAATCACATCAATCTTTCGCTGCAAGATTTCAGTGGCTGAACAACACTTTTGTGCATATAACCCATTTGTAACAACAAAATCTACATAAGCTAGACAAAAAATTGTTTTAAAACATAATATTACCTATCTAACAGAAATACTTCAGCCATGGTGTCGTCTTTCCTCCAGTGTGCAAAAGTAACTCCAATATTAATTCAGGAATTTTAAAAAGTTTTGTTTCAGCATTTGTTTTTACTGCTCTCACTCTCTCTCTCTTTTGTATGCACATGAATACGGAAATCCTGCATGCGCAAATGGCAGATCTGTCCGCGTAAATAGGGTGCGCAGATGTACAAATCTACATTTGTTGAGAGACAGTTTTTGGCTACTTATGGGAATTATCGGGCCGACAAATATTAAATGGATGAACATTTTTTTGTCTTATGTCTTACCAAAAATATAAAAATACATATAACTACTTTTAAATCCTTTACTTTAATCTTTACTATTGGAATGTGAAGATACTTTCAACCAGCACAACAGAAAATGTTTCTGAAAGTTAAGTGTCACCATAAAATATATTTCAGTTCATAAAAAAATCTAACATGTTACTACAGATGATCTCTTTTAATTCATTGGTCTATGTCTCTTTCTAATAGATGTTGGGATGGTATCTTGACAGTTTGACCGGGACTCTATGAATCAGGGCCATTTAATTTTCCTATTAAACATGAGGAAGCTCATCATTCCCTTTGTTTTTATAGGTGGATGGAATATCTGCAAATGTTATTTCCCGCACGGCGCACACAGAGACTCATGTAATTAGAGGTCTGACAGGGATTTTTACGGTCCGTCATAAGGGAGGTCAGCGAGTAAAAATTTCCAAATACATTTTGGATCGAAACGCAGCCCTTTACAGGGGGAATTTCTGCAAAGCCAATGCGTTCACGCAGCTTTGGAAAGGTGGACTGCCATTTCAGACACCTGTATCAAGATTTCCCATCTCGGCGTTTGAACAATTCAGCCGTATGTTTCCATCTCGGGTTCTTGGAGATGACAGCTCTGTGTGAACCGAGCTGAACAAAAACATTTCAAGGCTGCCGCGCGACCACAACAAAGAGCCAAACATTTCCACTGAAACGTCAGTGCCACCCTGCCCCTGACAAAACAACACGCTGACAAGTGTTTTGTCTAGAGCTTCAAAAAGTTGCCACCTTGACTGAAGGGAGCTTTCCAAGTGTGTGTGTGTGTGGATCTCAGAGGGGTGTTGGTTTTGGAGGACAATCAAACTGGCGTGAAGCTTCAGCGCTCTTCATTGTCGTTCTGTTCATCCCGCCAGTTTTATTGTGGTTAGAGTTTAAGATAAACTCCCGCTCCGGTGGAGGGGCGACTCCTCGCTGCGACCGCTTTTTTCTTTATTTACTCTCTGGTGTATCTTTTGAAAGACTTTCAAACGGAGGAGAGGAGAGCGAGAAGGGACTGGAGATAGAAAGAAGGTTTTATTCTGTCATCATGCATTCCTCCTCGGCCTCTGGAGCCGAGTTGGAAAAAGGGGGATGTGCAGGGCGTCCAAAACACTGAATATAAGCAAATGTGCATTTAATCTCACCTGTATTGCATCATGTGAGTCATATCTATTAACAATGCTCCTTTTTATGCATTAAAAAAAGCGCTCGTTCTACCAAAAAAAGAAAGAGGAGAGGAATTCCTTTTCTCCTGCTTTGTGTTAATCCAATTACCCAACACCTGCAGAGTACACTCATCTGCCAAATCCTCCCGTCCTCCTCCTCCTCTTGCTCCCTCTATCATCCTCCCTTTAAAAATGGTTTTGCGGAGAAATGGAATAATCTGTCAGACTGTTAACGTGGGTCCGGTTACACACCTGCCAAGTCTTAAGCTGAAAGAATAACACCAAACTGTTTTGAGGTATTTGAGAATGGATTAGAGAGAATTCAGGTACAAATCCAGAAACGCATCACAATCTGAGGCCCTGTTGTTGTGGGATTCACTGTGTGCTTTACTTTATATGCTTTCAAGGTGTTTGAAGTTCAAATGGAGCTCGGCTTGGCGGCCATTTTTTTTTCTTTGTTTTTTTTGTCAGGGAGAGATGAAAAGGTGTACCCTCTGATAACTTCTGTCCGCTTTGCTCGGTTTTACAGGAAGTCATTGATATGATGAATAGCACTGGATGAGCTTTCAAAATGGCAAATTTTGCGGAAAAAAAGAGACTGTTTGAGCTCACTAAGACGTAAAACAAACCCTTCTGCTGGACATCTTTTATCCCGAGCTGTATCCTGAAATCTGTCGTGAGAAAATGGGGCGATCACTCAAAACAGAAGTTCCTGCTTCTGCTGAAGGACGAAAAGCAGAGCAGGCAGAGCACACCTTGCAGGCCTCTGTTTGACTTCCTGTTTAATGTTCAGCAGGTGACAACCCGACTCCGTCCACTCAACCTGATTATTTAGAGACACTTCCTTTCCGAGCAGATCGACTAAAACGGGATTTGTGTTGTTTAAGAGAACATGTGACCTCGTTACACATCTTCAGGAACAAACGGATGTAAATGTATTGTTCGATATACGTAAATTAGTAGTTTGTGCTCATGTCCTATAGATTTTAGCTTTTAAGGCTCTCATTGAAGCTAAGATCATTCACAAAGAAAATCCAAATACAGTGGTTGCTCGCTATAACGCGGTTTACCTTTTGCAGCCTTGGAGTTTTGCGTTTTTTTTTTTTTTTTTTCATTCAATTTGGCATGCTTTTTTTTCTACAGTTCATTGTGTTCTGTGTCCTGATTAGTGTCCTGACTGGCTGTAGACCACTGTCAATGAATCTCCTGACTCTGAAGTGCTGTACTGTATGTATGTACGTTTTCTCCCCACAATGTCAACGAAACTTTCTGCACCGTCAAAAGCACCTGTGGCAGCACCAAAAGGGCAGAGGAAGATGCTAACCATTGCACAAAAAGTTGAACTTCTGAACATGCTAAAAAAAGGTAGAAGTAACAAGTCTGTAGGGCGCCATTACGTAATAAATAAAAGAAGATCAAATGGTTTTGATCTTTGGTTTCATTCTGCACTTATTTTTCTAAGAATGTTTGAACTTTGATAGTCTTTAAACAAAAGAGAAAAGTGTGAAAATGTTAATGCCTGACTGAGAAAAGTGTATAAAGTGTGTAGTGAGGGGTTTTACAGCTTTAAAACATTTATAATAATTGTAAAAAATAAATCATTTTTGTTTAATAAATCTACTTCGCGGTTTTCACCTATTGCAGGTTATTTTTAGAACGTAAATCCCGTGAATAATGAGAGACCACTGTACATGCAATATAAAAAAAAATATTGACATAAGCTTTACTATTATTGCTAGTATTACTAGTATTGTTTAAAAATAGCAAGTAGATATTTTCGTTTTCAATTAAACTCATTTTGGCTATCAGGGACTAGGTAGTGCATCTGAACAGAAACGAATATAATACAATTTTTTAATTTTTTTTTAAATTATTATTATTCAGTGTGAAACAAGCAATGCAGTGTATGCACACAGACCTTTAATTATCAGTCAGCCAGCCCAAGTGCTTCCGGTAAAATGTCTTTGTATTACAAAATTGCCACGTATAAGATTAGTTTTTTTTTTTTTACTTATGGTGCTAGCGCTTACACAGCCTTTCATCTCGTTTTACGCTTTATCAACTAAACGAATGCTTAAGTCTATTCAACTGAATGTATTTTTATTACATTGCAACATCAATGCTGTAAAAGGAACCTAATAAAATTGAAATTAGTCACATAAACCTTTCACTAGAAGTTTAACTTTGGCTGAAAATCATTAACTGTGTCTATAGCTTATTGAGTTTAAATCATCTCATCTTTTGAATAATAATATACCAAACTGACTTTGAAAACTTTTTCTATTTTGAACTTTCATAGGCCACAATGCCTCCGTTTTATGATCAGTTCGGCTTCAAAGTATTAACATTTTTACTTAAGATTTTTTAAAAATGAGTATTGATTGTAAATTGTATGTTGCAGATTAAAAATTACAATGTAAAATTTAAATACTAATATATATTTACTACTTTATTTAAAACATTCCTAAATTAAAATAATAAACCAAACTCATTTTATCTTGAGGGTCAGACCAGAAAAAAACATTTTTGCTTAAAAGTTTTTCTGTGATTTCAGTTTCCTGAAATGTGTTTCTGTGAAAACTGAATTTTCAGCATCATTAGTGTAATAGAGGCCAGCTAACGAAGTACTATGCAGGTAAACCTCACTGCTCTGACCTCAAAAGGTGCTCTAGCAACAGACGCTAGAGACCATGGTCTTTAGCCTCCTTGTTAGAGCAACTGACTCCCATACAAAGAATCGCCGGTTCGATCCCAGCTCAAACTGGGTTGGGTGCAGTAGGACCGGTGGGTTCCATGTAGGGGCTCGTCTGGGATGGGAGTGAGGTTTAGGGGATGGGGGTGTAATGGAGGCCAGCTGGCAACGTGCTATGCAGGTAAACCTCACTCCTCTGACCGCAAAAGGTGCTCTAGAGACAGACGTTAGAGGCCATGGTCTTTAGCCTCTTTGTTAGAGCAACCAACTCCCATACAAAGAATTGCCGGTTCTATCCCAGCTTAGACCGGGTTGGGTGCAGTAGGACCGGTGGGTTACATTTACATATTGGTCTAATATGCTTATTTGATGCTAATATTTTATGTCAGCATGCTATTAGAATCTATGTTTTCTATCATTTTAATTTACTGTCATATTTGATTCATTTATTTAATCCTTGCTGAGAAAAGTATAAAAAAGCTTATCTCAAATGTTTACATGGTATTATATATCATTTTTCCCCTCAATTTTCTGGAGAGCAAAGCTGAACCACATTTAGATGCTTACGTCTGTGACATAAATGTAACAAATGAGCTGAGGGGAGAATCAGTTTACTGCAACAGAATGAAAGTCAGAGGTCATTCCCAAGCCATGAGTATTTTTATATTTTGCGGGTGTTCATGACAAAGTAAATCCATATGATTACTCACACCCTGCTCTCACAGTCCATAATAAGCAAAATAAAATACAACTCGGAAAATAACATTCAAAATCACGTAAGGGATTGCAGAGATTGTTCCATTTGTAAGAAAAATGTGTGTAATTACACTGAAAGCTGTCATAACCGACCAACGTCTTTGAATGATGGTTGGGATTGTTGAAGTGGATTTATGCTTTTTCGTGACACACCCATAGTGACTGTGTTTTGTGGGCCTGTAACACAGGAAGTTCAGATCTTATGTTTTTCTGAATCATTTGATGGAGAAACTGAGTCTTCTGTTTCGGTTTGCTCTTCTGAGCACCAGACCCGGGAACCGTTCAGATCAAAGGGGAGCAGAGACCCCTGTGTTTTTGTGCGCGCGCGTTTATGTGCGTTCCTTGCTATGTCCCATTTGACTTGTTCTTTGTTCTATTAACATAACATGTCATCAGTAATTTGACCTTGTGAAGTAGCTAACTGTGTCTCTCTCGCAGGGAAGAAAAACAATACAAAAAATTCAGAGTGGAAAGGACAAAAAAAGGCAAGCGGTGAAAAAAGATCCCCCTTGAAGAAAATGGCCATCAGCACTCGTGCCATCTGTGTTACCCACTCTAACCCTTTGTGATTCAAACTCCGTCGGCTGAAATCAGAAACAGACCGGCCAGAGCACTTAAAAACAGCTAAATTTAAAAGCCTTTTACAGAAGGAGTAGTTTAAAGTCTTCGCTAGAGGCATTTTATTCACAAGCCCTGGATAAGAAAAAAAACAGAAGAAATAAGTAGAACCTCATTTCAAATGGAATAAAATGATGTTTGTTCTTCTCTTTTCGCATTGTGATATAAGAGAAGAAAATGAACGTTAAAAAAAAGCATACAGTTGAAGTAAAATGTGGTCGCTTTTGCTCTCATTAGGATTGACCCTGACAGGCCATGTTTCTTCCTCATGGTGTTACGGTTCAACTTCTGCGGTTTTAGGACATAAACATTGAATTCGCCATTCAAGCGTGGAGATTTATTTTACTGTCATTTTCTATTAAACAAAAACCTAACAATACCTAAATCAGCTTTTGCACTGTATGAGAGCAGGGCTTGATGATGAATAGTCAGGCCTGAGGCTCTCATAACCTGATTAATATGCGTGTATAACGGCTGGCAGTGAGGGGGAACCAAACTCACCCAGCACAGCTGCCCCAAGACAAAATGTCAACACAACTGGGCAATGAAAGGAAAAGCACACACGTACCATACAAACACGCTTGAAATAATAAAGATATTTGTAAAAATGTGTGTATATGTGTTACATTTACCAGACACTTCCAAAGTAACTTGCACTGTAATGCAGGTGCACGTTTTATCAGCTTTCCCTGGGTTTCAAACCCACAACCTTGTAGTTACTAGTGCCATGCTTTACTATTTAAGCTTCAGCAGGTTTCCTCAATAGGCGACTTGCAAGAGAATTTTTCTGCCCCAAGACAAAATGTCAACACAACTGGGCAATGGAAGGAGAGCATACACACGTACCATACAAACATGCTTGAAATAATAAAGATATTTATAAAAATGTGTGTATATGTGTTACATTTACCAGACACTTCCAAAGTGAATTGCATTGTAACGAAGGTGCACATTTTATCAGCTTTTCCTGGGTTTCAAACCCACAACCTTGTAGTTACTAGTGCCATGCTTTACTATTTAAACTTCAGCAGGTTTCCTCAATAGGCGACCTGCAAGAGAACTTTTCGGTCACACTTTATTTTGATGGTCCATTTGTTGAAATTAAGTTACATTGCATCTACATGCCAACTAACTCTCATTAGATTATAAGTAGACTGTTAGGTTGAGGTTATGGTTAGTGTAAGTTGACATGTACTTGCAAAGTTTCTTATAGTCAGTTAAATGTCTGTTGAAGGAGCAGTATCAACAGATATTAAGAAGACAGTCTACTAATACTCAAATGGACCATCAAAATAAAGTGTTACTAATTTTTATGCCCCAAGACAAAATTTCAACACAACTGGGCAATGGAAGGAAAGCACACACATACAAAACGCTTGAAATAATGAAAGATATTTATAGAAAATGTGTGTATATGTGTTACATTTACCAGACACTTCCAAAGAGTCTTGCACTGTAATGAAGGTGCACATTTTATCAACTTTCCCTGGGTTTCAAACCCACAACCTTTCAGTTACTAGTGCCATGCTTTACTATTTGAGCTTCAGCAGAGTTCCTCAATAGGCAACCCAGAAGAGAGGTCAGTTTCCATTAATACTAGTAAAATAAATGTTATATATAATCTTGCTTTTGACAACCCATGGAAGTTGGACCAGTAGCGTACACTGTATATATGTGTTTAAAGGTAATTATTTAAGCATTTTTTTATTTAAACCTTGAACTTCAAGGTGCAAAGAGAACTTACGCTTGACATTTTAGAAGTGTTCTCATATGAAAGGGCGAACAGGCTAATTAAGTCTAGCTTCTGCATGGTAAAATTCAATTATGTCTAATAAATATATCAACATGCACGAATTAATAAGTATTCCGTTTTCATTGGTTATATATTAGAATGTAAACATTTGAGATATGATGGGTTGTCTTTAACTTTCTCTTGTGCTGGACCTGTGCATTGTATTAAAGTTAAAACATCTCATTCTTTATGCTGTGTTTTTAATATTAATCTTATTAATTATTATTATTATTTAATTTAAATATTTGAATAAAACAAAACACTGAAAATTTTATGATGTTTAACAAAAAAGTTGATAACAATAGAGCAGACATTATGGTCATAACACTGATTGGCTGATGCTCTTAGCTTTGCTCAGAACTTGGCCCTTAGTGAAAACTAATTAAGGAACCCTGAGCTACAGAATATCATATTAGGAGTTTGATGGTACTATAGTAGAACTTGAGTGTATGTGTGTGTGCAGAACACATAAATTGTTTTATTAAGATTATGTTTATTGCTTTCTGATAAGAAATGTCTTTTTTATCTGGATATTCAAAGCATAAACCTGTCATCACTAGTTTCTCACGTTGCTCTTGCTCCACTCCTCTTCAGTCTCTTCCACAGTTCACTGAGCATAGTGGATTTCTCATCCATAACTTTGTCGAAGATAATTTTCCAGAGATTTTTAGTCAGGTTTAGGTCAGGATTCTTGGCTGGCCATTTCATTATTTAAGAGTTTTTTTTTTTAGGTTAAAAAAACGTAATTGCCTATTTTACCGTATATTACGGCTGTTGCCTGCTTGTGTGTGTGTGTCATGACATCACTCACTGTTTGTTATCCTAGAGTCTGGTAGGTCTGCCTCTGCGCACCTGTGGCGAGTTGCGCTATTGCAAATTGGCTATAAATATGGACCGAAGTTGAGTGGAGGGAGAGGAGACTTCACTGCCAGCCATCAAGCTTTATTTATTTTATTTTAATTTCCTGCCTTTTTTCTTTAAGTCTTACTTTATTATGCATTGTTATTCGTTGGGTTTGTTAGTCTTAGGTTAGTGTTGGATATTTGTTGGAGAACGTGAGTTTTGATTCTTTATTTATTCTTGCTTAGTTGTGACATGATTTGTTTGATTGTTTTGTTGTAATAAGTTTACTAGTTTAGACGAAACTGGATTCATGTGTCCTCTTTATGTTGCGATTAAAAAAAAAAAGAAAAAAGAAGGGTTCGTAACACCATATGACAGCTCATTGTCCTGTGTGAAAACTGCTGGCTGATTGAGATATGAACACATGGTAAGAAGCACATGTTGTCAAATTAACACCATTAACTTGAAGGAGTCTGAAAGTGTTCTTTTCAAGTATCAGATTAAATCAGAATATATGTAACCCATTAAATATGTATAAAACTGCTGCATTTATATATCCATTTACACAAAAATAAAACAAAAAGATCATTGACATTGCCTTCAATTTTGCGTTGGGTGGAACAAAAGCCTTATGTTTACTTTCTGAATTTCTTTGAATGTCTTCAATTACGCTGTTTGTGTTTCACGACCCTGAGAACTCAGTAAATTCTCACTCTCGCTTTTGTGAATGTTAAACTTGGAGAACGAGAGATCCTCGCTGGTCCCTGTACACCCCACACCACACGCAGATGCGCACTTATTCATGTTCATAAAACACCCGAGAGTGTTTCATCCCTTAGTCTGATGCAGCTTTATGTCACTATTAAGCACAAGCCAAACAAGCTGTGAAAGAAAACATTTCAGACAGCCCTAAAGAGGGTCAAGGGCAGGTAGAAAAAGAAATTGAGCGGAAATAATATATATGGACCAAGAATTAGGCAGGGGTTTGAACTGAAGTGCAGGAGAGAGTTTTGAAGAGAAGAATAAAAGGGGACTTTTTTCTTTATATATCTGTATGTATATCCTGGCCTGGTAACCTGTGTTCCCTGTTGCTCTCAATTAAACATTTCTGTATTCAAATAGTCTGTGGGAGGCCCCCTCCTCGTGACCCCGCCAGAACCCGTGTGTGTGTGTGTGTGTGTGTGTGTGAGGAATGAAATATCAGCGCTTTGATACTGAATCCCTCCTGTCTGTTAACTTTGGCCAAGCTGAAGGATTCTGGGGATGCTTGTCTGTATGTTCCAGTACCCCTCTCTCATATCCACCTACAGACACGGGTACACAGACACACGGATATTTATTTACATATGTAAAGGAATGCATACTCACACAGTACAGTATATGAACTCCCGCTTAGTTCCAGGTCAAGCAGTTCTAAGTCAATGGGGTTTCTTTGGTTTTAAGCGAGATGTTGGAGAGAGTGAAAAAGAGGAAGAAAGAGAGAGATTCCAAGTGAAGACAGTGTGAAGGGCTCTTGTGGTGAGCAGATATCTCATGTATCTCAGAGAAAAGAAGGAAAACACAGCTCCCACTCACCTCTTTTTTTATTCTTTCTCTCGCTTTTGGGATGGGAAATAAAATACATTTAAAGGCATAGTTCACCCAAAAGTGAAAATTCTGTCGTCATTTATTCACCTTCATGTTGTTCCAAACCTGTAGGACTGTGAAACACAAGAGTTTTTATAAATGATGGCCGTTGCTTCAAAAAGGATCTTCAAAAGGATGTAGAAACACCATGCAAATGTCACTATTGATCTCCATAAGCCTTGATCAGATCAATCGATTCACTTTGGTGATATTTGATGTTTACTCATTAGGATAAACCCCTTGAGATGTACCATCTCATTTTCAAGGGGGACCCACAATTAATCACAATCACATAATTATAACACAAGACATAAACATAAATTACATAACATCCAAAAAACAACCAACAGCAAAACAAACATTAACAAAAGGGGAAGTAGTATACATACGTACATATACATAGTACAAAAAGATATACAGATCAGTGAATTAAATCACCACATAAACTACAACATCCTCATGAAAATCAAGTACAGTCCAAAGTAAAATATGACAGCAAAGTTTGCTTAAACACCTTAAATCATGCAATGGATGGAATATTAGCAGGTAAATTATTCCAATCTATTGGACCTTTAAACATAAAAGCTCTTTTGCCAATACGTTTTTTAAAACGAGGAACAAAAAAATAAGTCTGAACAGAATATCTTACTTGATAATTTAAGGGAAAAATACAAAATGTTGTTGTAAATAATAAGGATACTTAAAATGAATACATTTAAATATAAATTAAGCCAGTGAATATGTCGTCTTGTGTGCAAAGATGGTCACTACAGTAGATCATACATTATACAATGATGTGTATAAAAAGAACAACCCAGAACAAATCTGCAAAGTCTATTATATGCCGTATTAAGAGGAGCAAGGTCTAATTTCGATGCAGTCTGATAAACAAATGTCACAATAATCAAAAATTGGAAATATAAGTTGAAGAGCAAGTTTCTTGTGAACGCTAAATGAAAAACCAATGCCTAGAACGATGTAAGGTACTAATTCCAAGGTTGACTTTACTCACAATATGATTAATATGTGATTTAAAGGAACGTTCAGAATCAACTTTACGCAATGAAGTACCATCAATATATAACATAGAATAGCAGTAACTTTTTGATTTAAGTTTTTGTCTGGAACAGAAAAATCATAATGTAAGACTTAGTTTTATTAAGCACTAATTTATTATCTAGAAGCCAATTTTGTAAGAGATTAAAATCATACTAAAGGGACATAGATATCAGAATCTGACATATACTGTATATATATATGCCAGTCTCATCAGCATAAAGTTGAACACTACACTTATTGAAAACTAAGGTCACACTTTATTTTGAAGGTCCGTTTGTTGTATTAAGTTACATTGCATCTGCATGCCAACTAATTCTTATTAGATTATAAGTAGACTGTTAGGTTGGGGTTAGGGTCGGTGTAAGTTGACATGTACTTGCAAAGTTTCTTATAGTCAGTTAAATGTCTGTTGAAAGAGCAGTATCAACAGATATTACAGTTTTTCTCAGTCGCTTTGGTGCATTTCTCACAACACTATTTACATTTGCACAACAGTTCATGCATTTCTCAAAACAATTAGTCATTTGTGCACATCATAGTAGCAGTTTCTCATTCTTTCCAGCAAATTGCAAATGCTTTTGGACATGCATCAATTGCTTTCATACAACTCTCTGCTGTTTGTAACATTATCATTTGCTTTTGTCATGTCAGTCAAAATTAACTAAACTTGCGTCTGCTGAATAGTCATTCCATATAAAACTAATAGTCCTCATTTCATTACTTGAGTCATTACATACAAAAATGTTGAACTAGTTGTCAAAATATGTCAAGCTCATTTTATTTAAAAACTTTAAATCTTTTTTTTCACTGAAAATGTCTTCTAAATTGAACAATTTGATGAATGATTTACAGACCTGTGTATGTTGTAGGTTCAGTTCCAATATGTACTGCAATATTGTTTACAGTTGTGCTCAGCTCTACCCAAAGGAAGTTTGTTTGTTGTAAAAAAAGGTGTATTTATTCTTTTGCACAATGCTGTGAATAAATTAGAATTGTAAAGAGCAAATGCAGTAAAAATGTGAAACACACATATTCAGTGTCTTGTACTCAGATACCTCACTAAATGCAGTGATGTCTAACTTTACTGTAGTTTTCAAATGGTTGTGTAAATAGTAAATAGTGCTGTCTTGAGCATTTTCAGGAAGTGTCACCAAAATCTGACTTTTTTTGCATTGGAAAAAACGTAAAGTAAAGTGTCATGATGAAACATGACAAAGCCATTTGACTATCTTGTTCATAAACAATGGTGTCAGGACTTTTCATTTTGATGACACTGACACTTTCATTGACATGAATACTTGCTTTTGAGGAATGAGCTATCCATTTTGAGCAAATGACGCACTTTTGCAGGTTATCCACTAGGTTTTGCAGTTTGCACTAATTGTTTTGAGAAATGCATTAACTGTTGTGCAAATGTAAATAGTGTTGTGAGAAATGCACCAAAGCGACTGAGAAAAACTGTAAGCAGACAGTCTACTAATACTCAAATGGACAATCAAAATAAAGTGTTACCAAAATTAATAGTAAATTAATAACGTTAATAGAGAAAAGAAGTGGTCTTAGTATTGAACCCTGGGAAACACTTTTTTTAAGCAAAAAAATCTGAGTTAAACCCATTTAATATTGTTTATTAAAGTGCTTTTAGCATTCACTTTCAGTATATTGCATAAAGTGGGCAGGATGTCTTTATATAATGCTTCTTTAATACAACATATTTATGTAAGCTTGTAAAATTGTCTCAAAATGCATGAACTGTATGACTTTATTGTCCATTACCTGACCTGCACTAGTAAACTGGGGTGGGATCTGGCCCAGCCAATGAACAAAAGAGGGAGTGGCTGATGAACAGATATCACAATTGGAAGTGTCTGACTTCATGCGACACTGGGAGGTTAGAAATATGGTCCATCTTGAAATGTCAACTATATTATATCAATGTGGAGTAAGAGTATGGGAATCAACTGGGGCCAAAACGTTTAATTTAAGTTGGTGCAGAACCTTGTAGCTAAAGTTTACTTATTCGTACCTAAATAATACAAAAGTGTCATTTTTTAAAAGGTACTTCCACAGTGACAGCTTTTGTAGTTTTATTTCTTTATTTATTATTTCTTTCTTTATTTTGTAGTATGTATTTATTATATAGAATTCTCCATTTATGCTTGTATTTATTGCTGATTTTGGCATTCATATGTCTATAGCAAACTAATTAGATCTGATGCAGGGTTAATAGAGAGAGAACAAGCAGAAACAGCAGCTGTAATACGAGCACATTAGTTGCTAGGGGGGGGTAAGTGGATTGAAGGACATTCATTTGTTTTGGGGGGGATGTAGGGACCGTCCTGTAATGAAAGTTGTATAAACAAACACCTCCTCGTTTCTTAAGGAACCATCAGGGGGCCAGAGCCAGACTACGATCCCCTGGGATCTCACACCTCCCCAGGCTAGCACTTAACAAACTACCCCTAATTTACACCCTCAAACCCCCGTATTAACTTTACCCAGCAGCTACGGTGTACTTTGACGCAAATTAACACACAAATTACATTTGCTAATTGCTTTCATACTGAACCTCGACTCTCGAAACTGCTTCGAATTTGTTTCCAGCAATTTGTTGTGCTGTAATGCAATAATTGAAGCCATGGGTAAAGAGATCAGTTATGAATGTGGAGTCCGCGCTGCAGGATTATTGTGTTTGTGTGTGTTTATGCTCATGCCAGGCTGGGTCAACCCACCTCCTCTCTCACGGACCCCTGGAGGGGCGTGTGTTCCTGCTGGATTCGTGTTGGGATATTAGGGTGGTCTGTAGTGAACGCTGCAAGTCTGGCTGACTCTTCCCTCACCTCGGCCTTATCAGCTGAAATGACTGCTGAAGGGAGAGAGGGCACGCTTCTCAAATAACAATAAATACCGCACACACACACACACACACACACACATGCACGTATGGACTCTTACAAGCTGACAGAACCAATAAATAGGCAGTGTGGATCAGAAGTGGACATGTGGAGTAACTTCCTGTGTGTATGCTCATGGTCACTGAAGCATGGCAACCCCTGAAGCTATGAAATGACTGCATTCCATTGGTCAAAGAAGCATTTAACACATCATAGTATTGTCAAAGGTTATCGGATTTTTATATGTATGTATATATAATTCGTTTTTTTTTCATTAGTAGCATAAACCATACCGAAAACAGTGAGCCAACTTAATAAATAGTATAAATTATATTGACAAATATACAATCTCAGAAATAAAAGTACATGAGCTGTCAATGGGCTGGTACCCTTTTCAAAAGGTACACATTTGTACTTAAAGGGTCTAAATTGGTACTTCAAAAGTATATATTATTACCTAAAAAATTTAAGAGGAACACTTTTATACTTTTTAGGTACTAATATGTTCCCTTGAGGTATTGATATGGACCTTTTAGGTACAAATTTGTACCTTTTGAATAGCTCATGTACTTTTGTTTCTGAGAGTGTACCATAGGGCTGTGCGATTTGAGGAAAATATCTATTTGCTATTTTTTTTTTTTTTTTTTTTTTGATGTATTGCGATTTCGATTTGATTTGCGATTTCATTTTGTAGCTAAGCTTTAGCTCAATACCTGTATTGTAGCTTCTTACTGCTAAAATACAGTGAGTGGTAGTTTAAAAAAGAAACTGAAAATATATTAACTTTCAACATTTATTCAAATTTGTTTTCAAATATTCAGAAATTAAACACAAATTTTTCTCTAGAGCCTCTATTTACATTCTCTATTTACCCTACCTTTCTGTAAACAAGTTCAACTCAAATTAGGGAGATAATGTAGCTTATTTAAAAATAATAATAATAATTATAAAAATACAGAACACTCAGCAAACTAAAATGATTGATAAGAGGCAGATTGAAAAGTTCTGATTGGGCAGAATGAAAGCGTGCTCACTCAATTGTTTAGTTATACTATTACCTTGCATTTGCTCTGGGTTGGGAAAATTAAAAAATACATATATATATTCCATATTACAACCTCTTGCGATTAGCTATTGGATTTCTATTAATTGCACAGCCCTGGTGTACCATATATACAGTAGTCAACATTTGAAATGGATAAAGTTTTTCAGAATTGTTTTGGGATAAGAATGGGTGTTCCTTGGTAGTATTAGGACAACTTTGATGAAAGGTTTTGATCCATTTCAAATGCTGACTACTGTAAATGTACAGTCAAGCCCAAAATTATTCATACTCTCACTAAATTCTGATTTAAAAATGATCTTTTATGCAACCAGCAAGTTTTTTTTTTTTTTTTGGACTGAAAATGACAGACTTCTCTTAAAAGATAATAAAATCATGTACAAGAGGCATCATTGCTTTTATTTACATTCATTCATTCAACTCACTCTTAACGTTACCAAAGTATACTACCAAAGTAGTATTTAAACAACAAAGACTCATCATGGTTTGTGATTTTAACTAAATAACCATCAACAGAGGCTTCATATTTTGTTTGTGTTTGCAAGGCTGCTTCACAAAGCACACTCTTAAAGTGTTGCCATGTCAGTTATTATCAGCCAAAACTTAGTTAGCACCTTTGGGCTTAAAGTGGTCCAGTTTATGGAGTTAGTTAAACAGGTAGATGTAGTAGGTCTCAGCATTTTGGTGTGGCTTATTTCTATGATAAAGTGTATGAGTTTAAGTTCAATATTGGCTTGTTCTTAATAAATCAAAATATGATGTTCTTTGTAATGTCTTGCACTACACAGAGAAAAATTTCATGACCTGCATTTAGGGCCCCTTGGACACCTGCTATTAAGATATTAAAACCATTAAAGTCAAAACAAACAGACTGAGAAATATTACATATGCCAGGATTGTTGCAACAATGAACGAACATTAAATTGTTTTTCTGGCCAACATTTCACTTACTTTTTAACTTGAAAGCTGCTAAAAATGCACTCGCTACTTTCTACACGCAAATATTGTTTTATTTTTATTGTTATTATTGTTGACTTTTTTTTTTTTTTTTTTACTTTTTTTTTAATCCTCTGGTTACTATTGTTGTTGTGTTAGACAAATAGAACTGCACTGAAGGGAAAGACAAATTTCTTGTCAATCTTATAAGCAGTGCTTATGTATATATATATATATATATATATATATATATATATATATATATATATATATATATATATATATATATATATATATATATATATATATATATATATATATATATATATATAAATGCTGATATATATATATATATATATATATATATATTTACTGTATAGATAGATAGATAGATAGATAGATAGATAGATAGATAGATAGATAGATAGATAGATAGATAGATAGATAGATAGATAGATAGATAGATAGGCAGGCAGACAGACAGGCAGATAGACAGACAGACAGATAGATAGATAGATAGATAGATAGATAGATAGATAGATAGATAGATAGATAGATAGATAGATAGATAGATAGATAGATAGATAGATAGATAGATAGATAGATAGATAGATAGATAGGCAGGCAGACAGACAGGCAGACAGACAGATAGACAGATAGATAGATAGATAGATAGATAGATAGATAGATAGATAGATAGATAGATAGATAGATAGATAGATAGATAGATAGATAGAGTTGAAACCAGAAGTTTACATACACACTAATAAAAGGAACATAAACCATTTAAAAAAAATGTCTGATGGTAAATCATACTAAACGTTTACTATTTTAGGTCCGTTAGGATGACCTAAATGATTGACATTTGCTAAATGCCAGAATAATGAGAGAATATTTTTTTGAGAATTTTTTATTAAATTCTAGACAGTCAAAAGTTTACATACATTTCCTTGGTATTTTTTTTTTTTTTTTTTAGCTTTTCTTTTAAACTGTATAATTTGGTTAAATGTTTTGGGTATCCTTCCACAAGCTTCTCACAATAGTTTGCAGGAATTTTGGCCCATTCCTCCTGACAGAATTGGTGTAACTGAGTCAGATTTGTAGGCTCACACAAGCATTTTCAACTCTGCCCACAAATCTTCTATAGGATTGAGTTCAGGGCTTTGTGATGGCCACTCCAAAACATTCACTCTGTTATCCTTAAAGCACATTTTCACTAATTTGACAGTATGCTTAGGGTCATGGTCTGTTTGGAAGACCCATTTGTGGTCAAGTTTTAATTTCCTGACTGATGTCTTTAGATGTTGCTTCAGTATTTCTGCATAATGTTCTCTCTTCATGATGCCATCTATGCTGTGAAGTGGACCAGTCCCTCCTGCAGCAAAACAGCGCCACAACATGATGCTGCCGCCCCCATGCTTCACAGTTGGGATGGTGTTCCTAGGCTTGTAAGCTTTCCCCTTTGTCCTCCAAATGTAACACTGGTCCTTATGGCCAAATAGTTCAATCTTAGTTCCATCAGACCACAGGACATGTCTCCAAAAATTTGTCTTTTTCCCAGTGTAATTTAGCAAATTGTAATCTGGCTTTTTTGTTGATTCTGGCTTGTTGATTTTCCCATGTTGTCACACAGGGAAGCAGTATGTTTGAGGTTTTCCTTAAATACTATTCCACAGTTGTGCCTCCAATTAACTCAAATGTTGTCAATTAGCCAGTCAGAAACTTCCAAAACCTTGACACCATCATCTGAGCTTTTTCAGAGGCATAATAATCTTATTGTATGTAAACTTGACTTTCAAGAAAAGTTATAACAATTTCTCAAAAACTCTCTCTCTCATTATTCTGCTATTAGGCATAACAGAAACAAATTTGATAATTCTATCAAAAAAATCTTTTTATTGTTTTTAGCATAAGAAAATAACCAATAACAAAAACAGAAAAAATGCACAATGGCCATTTCACAATACACAGACAGTTGGACACAACATAATGCAATATCATCCAGAAAGCATAAGAAAAAAAAAAAAAAAAAATCTTTTGTTTGTTTGCCATCCCATATGACATTTCTTCCATGAGCAACACATAACTTAAGCTCCTAATCCAGGTTTCAAAGATAGGCACATAATCTGACTTCCAATTTTGTAAAATTATTTTCTTTACTAATATCATACACAAAGATACTGCCTGTGATATATATTTATCTTCTATTTCTGAGGTGTCTCCAAAAATTCACAATTTTGGCTCTGGTGACAGATCAATCCTATATACTTCAAATTAAAATAAACTAATTTTATGGCATGACCAGAATGAGTGAGTCTATATACTTTCAAAGTTTTTACATTTATTGCACAATAAGGATACATTTGGGAAAATCTTTTGCAATTTTACTTTTGAATAATGAAGTCTGTGGATAACTTTAAACTGAATCAATCTGTGTCTCGTGTGGATAGAACAATCATGAATTTTGGGAAGATAATCTTCCCATGACTCATCTGATATCTCTGTATTAAACTCCTTCTTCCACTCTTTCCTAATTTTGTCAGTGTTTGAATTAACCTTAATTAATAATAAGTAATAAAAAAA